>MU912507.1:11273-50579 GCA_036418165.1 Cooperia oncophora
CTTATGTCTGCAATTGCAGAATCTTTATGGTGTTGGTAGTAGAAAGCCGTCTAAGGATGTCTGTCAACCGCGAACCCTCGCTCCTCCTCTTTTTCCTTCTTCCCTCTTTTCCTTCCTTCCTTCCTTCCTTCCTTACTCCCCTCTCCTCAGAAGGTGCCCTAAGAAATCAGCTCTGGACCCTCTCAGCGAGAGAATATTCACTTGATAATAACCTTGTAACCCTTGATTGATAGCAGTACATTTTCTTCCATAATACTAGTACGGAAAGAATGGAGTGACGATGTTGTCGCCTTTGCTGGGTTCAAATCTTCTGAGACTAGATGTCATGTCTTAGACCACGAGAGGCTCATTTTCCGGGTCCAGTAGGTCTATAGGGTCCGTATGGTTACTGTTTTGTCTGGCTTCTATCGTGTTCTCTTAAATTAGCTCATTTACCTTTTTTTTGTTACCCGTTCCAATTTCACGAGGTCCAAAGGCCATAATCCGGTCTGACGCCCGTCTCTTTGTTTACATTCGGCTTAACACTGAATCCACTCCTGCATAAACTCCCACTTTCGCGAACTTTTTTTGGGGGAAATCGCCTCCAACACAGCTCAAAGTTCGCAGGAAAAAAAGACACATGCTGTCCATATATGGCCACAATAAGTGTCTTTTCAAAACACTGCGTCTTTCATATCCATAAGTTTCTAGCTTCCAATCCCCGGGCCACCCACGATGGGTCGTCTCTCGATGGACGAGGAATATCCCTTACCCCTTTCGCTCTAGTAGGATCAACTTGATTTGATCTATTCTACATTATTGCCGATCCCGACTCCCAGGTCATTACTGGATTATATTGTTTTCTGAAAATTTAACTTGAACCAGAATTTCTGTTACGAATGATTCGATTATGATAGCATCGTAGTCACACGCCTTAAACGTCGGCGGCTTCATGACCGATTTGATGTTTTTCTACGCTGAACCTGGTTAGAGAGAGCTGATTAAGTAGCCGGCGGCTCATGAGGGCAAATTCACATGGGAACATCCTTGTCAGGGCTTTTGACAGCCTACAGGGCCATGCCTTGGTTTTTCTTCGAAAAAAAGGCCGGGCATGTTTGCGAGTGCAGCACTTTTGGTCTGTGGTATGTTCGCTACGTGGCTCCTGCTTCAATAACGCCCTGCTCCTTTAAGTGCAGAAAGTAATGTAATTCAATTTTTTTTCGTACTTCTTACCATTTGTGGTTCTGGAACTTACCAAAATTTTTGGAAAAGGTGATCGCAAGAACTTGTTTAGCAGCAGTCCATAGCAATGCTCTGCTTGACGTCAAAAAGGCTCAAATTTGTCGACTTCGGTAGATCTGGGGAACAGGGTATAGTTCAGAATCGCGCTAATGCAGCAGAGTAATCAATAACTAGCTGCTTTGCCCTGCTGCAGCTTTGCCACCTTGAATTATTTGGAGTCTGGTGCGAATGTCGCGCACGTGATGCAATTCGCAACGCGCATTTAGGCCGTCCTCGCTGCGCCTTGTATCCTTTGCTTCGAATGACAGAATTACTGGTTTAACAGCTCAGCAGTCTCCTTCATATTGCTGTTGATATTTTTAGGACGCCATATATGCCGTCTATCTCAAAAAGGTCAGATATGTGCCACCTCCAGGCTACGATGGCGTGCCGGTATGTGTTCGAAAGTTTGTTTTTCGTTGTACTATTGGTGTTACTAGATTTTAAACTGATTTCGAAATGCCATCCTATGCAGAACTTGCAGAGGTATCGTGCAATCGATCCGGATCGTCCGCAGCTGCAATACCCATGTCCCGGATCGGATCATCTTCAATGGGAAAGCGTTAAGGAGCGAGTCATCAAGGCGGGTACAGTAGAAAAGCTGGTGGTAAGTTTCCAAAGTTTCTTCATTTTCACGCTTTCTTTCTTTGTTCTTCAAAAGCCTCATTTACTTTGGTTACCTAATATACGTAGTCTCCAGAAATGTTCTGTTACTAGTAGTTCCCGCATTATATGGCCTGAACACCATTGAATTATAAGTTCTGGTTATCTAAGTGCATACAGTACTCCGAAAATTGCGCGTGAGATTGATTGTGTTGGTCGTAAATGCACACAACAGGGTGCAGGGCTATGTGGCCCATCCAGATTCTTTACGTGGACTTCGGTAACTGACCGCGCGAGCAGGAGCCTGCCGCGGTCGAGCGGGTCGCTGCCCGTTTGGCAGCCCCACCTCGGAGCTTCCTCCCCCGTTGTAAAAATTGCCTTCCGCAGAAAAGTGGTTCATCGGCTTGGAGCTCCTTCCCTCTTAGGCTCAGGCAAAAGCCGTCATCTCCATTAATGCGGTCCAAGTTTTGCACTAGGAGTCCTTCAACGGCCATCGTAGCCGACATAATCCATGTTTTGTTCCTGTGTACGCGAAACTTGCTGATTTGATGAATGATTTCCCTAGGTTCTTGTTTAACAAACAGAGGTTCACCTCGGTACAGGTGTTACATCGTGTCCCAGAGATGTAGAGGGAGTGGCCGCGTAGCTTGTGCTTTCCACAGGTTCACATTTGACAAGTTGAGCTATCCTGTACCAGAGATGGGGAGGGCGTGGCTGCGGACTTCATTTGAGCATGGCATAGAATGCGTCACTGGTGGGATATTTCTTTTTGAAACAACTGTCATGCTTTTTCTGGAAAAGCATGTATAAATTTGAAGCAAAACGAAAGTATCCAACTAAAAGCGCTGGTGCGGCCACGTTTTAATGAATTGCGCAGTCTTGCCTACTTCTTACAGCGGATAAGTGGCTTAGAGGTGTAGATATGAACTCAAATAAATACAGGCTGTACGAGGATGGAACTGCTGGGAAATGAAACATAATGTTCAAATGGGTGCCTAGCACGCGAATCTAGGAGCTCTGGGAATCCAAGTTGTCTCTTACTCTTGCAGAAAGAATTTAATAATTAGTAGCCGCTCCTTTCTAATATACTTCGCCTTCAGGAGTGCCTCGTTGGAGCTGATGGCACGATGGATTCACGACATTTTAATGTATTTTTCGCTACCTATCGTGCATTCGCCGAACCAACAAATGTACTCGATCGGTAAGATTTTTTTTCTCTTACAACATTCAATTCTACCCAATTTGTCCCTATATTTTTGGTTTCTATTAGAATGTATTTAGATTACTGAGGCGGTACGAATCACTTGACAACGAGGTGAACTCCAGCACATCGGCACTTGTTATTCAAAAGTAAGTAGTTCACTGAAAATTTTCATTTTTCCTAATATTTTCAACGTGTTCGTTCCAGTTCTATTCGATCGATATTGATATGTTGGTTGGATATGTATCCAGAGGATTTTTATGATCCTGATTGCGATTTCGCAATGCTCACGAGTTTGCTAGATTTTGGTCAACGAAGCAAGTTATCGGATTTACGTGCCAAATCAAGAAAGTTACTAGAACGCTTCAAGCATATTCAGGAGGAAGGCGGTATGGTAGGTAGGTATCAGTTCAGTTCAGTTCTAACTTCTTATTTTCCATTGGTGCAATCAATCTGCAACGACGTTACTGGGGTACGTCGCATCCCTTCCCGACTTGAATGGTGGTATAAAAGAAGGCGTGCCAATGAAGTCCATCTCCTGGATCCGTTTACCGACAGTCCTGAAGTGTCTTGAAAGGCACGCTGTGCGATAAATCTGAAGCAGATCCATTCCTTGTGCGAGATGGATAGCTCCAGAGATGTAGAAAGTTGGCACTTTCGCCACTCAGATTTGCGCTGCAGCGAAGCGGGATGGCTGTTCATACTTTATGTATCCTGTACGCGAATCTCACGCCACACGTCGTGCACATTTTGCCAACACGGCCCTGGACTACCGAGGTTTCGCGAACGTGTTGGCACTTTGCTAAGGTCGAGCGCAGAGAACGCCCCAACCGAAAGTGAGAGGGCGTCGACGGGAAGGTTAGGCGTATGAGTGATCGTGCGACGTGTTGCGTGGCGTATTGAATGGCTGAGCGAGGATTAGTGGCTCATAAAGCTATCGCACCCCTCCAGCTTTGTTTCCGCGCACTTCTGCAGGGAATTGCGTTATTATTTGGTGTGATCATGATCCCTGCATTCAGCGGAGCTTATGAGGAGCGTAAATTGGAGCGCTGCCAAGCCGGCCTTCTTGAAGCCATCCTTTATCCGCAGAAACTAGCAGCGAAGGCTGTTCTGACTTTGCTACAACTCACGCCCCTCCATACGCCCTATCGTGCGCCACGGTCATGACTATGTCTGTCTTCTGGAGCATGGAAGGGATACACCACAGAGATAATCGTACAGTGTGTCTTTAAGTCAATGTAGATTTTCGTTGTTAAGATTGTTTTCGAAAAACTGGGCTAGAAATAATTTGGTGTATCGAATGTTTGCTGCCGTGCAGAATCCTCAGGATCAAAATCCCTATAGAGTCTACAGATTTCTCCTTCATAGCTCTAGTGCCTTACACTGTGTACTGCACTTAATTATGAAGGAAATAGAAGGGTGGACAACCCTGCCAGGCGGCGGTGTGTCGCTGTGGTTTCTTACGTCTACAACAATCTAGTTACTAGTTCATCTAGTAATTTGTTTTTTCCATAAAAAGGGGGACCCATCAGGATGAACGTCTATGATGCAATCATGTTCCCTGGAGCGAAGCCATGGCGGCCAATGATGCTATCTTGCGAGCTTACTACAGTTGGTAGAAGGCTGCCTGACTATTCCCAGACCGCGCCCCCATCACACGCCCCGTCGTTTGCTGAGATCATGACAGTAGACCTCACACACAGTTTTACTTCAACATAACGATTGAAATTTACATTTCATTTTCAGCTGCTCTTCCCTCTCTGGACCAATTAGCTTATGCATTTGGATATGATGCCTCTGAATACTCGAAGAATCCCCAAGAGAAGTATGTTTTCCTTTGATACTTGTAATACTTTCGTGTTCTGAAGCTTTGTGTGCACAGCTGTTCAGTGTTTGCTTATGATTTCAGTTAGAACTGATCAGTTATAGTCCAGATAGATAGATAGACAGATAGATAGATTGGAAGTACTAGAAATCACTTACAGCTCTTTAGGGTCAAAATGTTCGACGTTGGCAGTGAAAACTGTGTTCAAATCGCGGAACAATTGACATTCTGGGATGCGGTACGGTAGTTTCCACGATTCAGTATTTTATTTTTTATTAGAAGATTATGCCTACTATTAGTAGTGTTGATGTGAGATTCATCTGGGTCTGTGACAAGACAATCGTAATATCTCACGCTGGTGGGAGTTGCGAGCGACGTCGCGCCTACCCGACGAGTTTTTCTGCGTAGTCGTTCGAAAGTAGGCGCCAAAAGATGAGTAACTCGATATCGCCCATCACGTGATCTTGCCTTTGCTTTTATTCGTGTGAGATTGCTGCTCTAGTCGACAAATTGATGAAGATCAAGAATTCGCGCGGCGACGTAACGAATTACGATCGTCTTCCGGTTCAACCTAATCTCGCTCTGATCAGTCTGGAGTACTGTTAGGCAGCGTTCAGACTTCGCGACGGCAGCGCTTCCGTAACGCGTTCGATGCGATCGATGCGCATGCTTTCAACTGCATCGAACGCGCGACCGAGGCGCTGTTTCCACTAAGGTGGCTACTTTCTGATGTTAGTGATTGTAGGAGCTTTTCCGAGAGCTCATTATTCATCAATGTCAAGGATGTGTATGGTCGAAGAGGCATCGGTTAAGCAATGATAAGGTCTATACTGTGAAAGCAACAATTGATCAGGTATTGTTATTTTATATAGTTTTCACGTATGTTGTCTTTTTGTTTAGTTGCTTTTATCTTCCCCTCGCTTGGTTATATCAGGGATTTTCGGGACCGTTTACCCTAGCTTAGCTGTTGCTCGAAGTTCTTTTAGGGTGCTTTAGGCCAATGCACTGTCCGTGGAGGCAGTTTTACCCGAAAAGCACGAATATCTTATTCATTAGAAGCAAAAGTGCCCGGCCCACAGGCGCCAATAATGTATTGGTTTTGCTCTGGGCCTTATGTACGCCGCTCCTCCAAGCAACAACTGAGCATCCGATACTAAGCGTAAAGAGGTTGCTTTGGTGGGGTACAACCGTCGGGGGGCGTCAAAATTGTACCATTTTAATGGGCCCAGCGCCCTCGTTATTCTTTGTTAAGCCGTTACAGTGAGAGAGTCTTAGACTGTGGACTGGACTACTTGGACGAATCCAACCCGGTCCGCCCGCGTGGCCACTGAATCACCGGTGCACCAGACTTTTGTGAGTGCTTGAGACTTAGGGTGGTTTAACCCTTCTAGACAGAGTATTTTGGTGGTTCAGTGGTTATTAGTATAAGATACGAATGAGAGAGAGAGAGAGAGAGAGAGAGAGAGAGTGAGTGAATGAGAGAGAGCAGCCTTTATTTGGCGAAACACATACAGTAAGTGGCCGCGAGTAGGTCTCTCTGGGTTACTACAACTCTGTGCCCCACCCCCGACAGTTGAGTTCGAAAGGGCATCATCAGCGACGATGGCACATATGTATTGTTTGGTAGCTTTGACTTCACAAAACTGCTCGGTATGTCGACAGTATCTATAGAATGCCTTCCCTCCCACCCCAGAAAACTTGTGCCTACATTACAATTCTGTTTTTGCATGGTACAGTGCTTCACTGTATGCGGCCTACTTGTACGTCTTTGCCGTTCAATCGGTGATTATCGTTGCGGGAAATGCGATGAAAAGAAAAGTCATGATGGAATACAATAGAAACGCCATTGATTCAGAACAGTACTGTTTCGCTTTCTGTAGCTTCCTTCAATACCATACTTGTGGTGGACATGGGGGTAGGGGGGGGTTTCACATGATCTGTGCACGAAGAAAAGTTTTAGTTGGTTTTTATCAGTGTATTCATTGTCTTTGGGGAATTTAGGCGTTATGCCAGTATAGCTGGCACAGCAGTGATCCCTCCAAACGAAGGGGCATATGACAACGCGGGCTGGAGTGCAGCGAAGACGGCATTCTCCATCAACGATGCAGTTTGCCGGCTGGGGGCTTTTGCTAAACCTTTGTAAAATTGCGATCTGTTAGAGGGCGACTTCTTCGAATTTCTGTATATCTTGGACGGCGATTATTTCTCAAGAGCATGAAGAATGATCGTGAGCTGAGAAACGCGGACTTTTGCTTCAACGATAACGGTAGGGGGAGGGGTAAGAGCTGCAGCTTGAAAATTGTTTCTGCCAAATCGGATTTTGCTCAACAACGCTTGAAGACCATTATTTTTTTCCCACAGCATCTATAATAAAATGAAATCATCGCCATAGTTTTCAAGGCACCCCGTGCTTTGTCCCGAAATTAACGCTGTAGACCGCTTTTCGCAGAGATGGAGAGGGCGTGGCCGTGCATTTCCCCTCGAGCATTGCGTGGTATGCAACTCTCGTGGTATACTTTCAACTAAACACAACTGCCATCCTATATCGTGCTCGATACGGACATGATCAGGGTTGTCTTATGATTGCAGTATCCCACCAGCAGCTAGCCCCGCGCTCAAAGTACGCAGCCGCTCCTGCCCCTTTCCATGACAGAGTGCAGCATCATGATGTGTGAAATGGTTGTGTCAGTAGATCCCCCCCCTTTGAGGGAGGGTGTCTATTGCGACCCCCCCCTCCCTCATTCCAAGGCCAAAGGAGGGTCTCGGTAGAATCTCCTTCCTTCCCCAACACCTACCTACCAATTCCCCTCATTCTCCAGTTTTTCAATTTTCCGTCGAGCGCGGAGGTCATATAGCTAATGTGAAACGGGCAAAGTTCTTAGATTTCCGAGCGGGGGGCGGAGTATGTAGTACACATGAAACAGGAATCACGCAAATCACGCGAAAAGTCAACAACTAGAAAAAAATTTTCCCAGCGCAGAGTTTTCAAAGCCACTCACGACCCCACTCCACAGCGGAAATGTACGACCCCCACCCTGTGTGTTTCACACAACTGTGCACTGCTTTCCATGATATGGGTTGCATTTGAATTTGCCAGAATACCCACTATCAAACTCACCCTGGGGCCAGAATAGAGCAAGATGTATTGGAAGGTTTCGAACATTTGTCGCTAGGGGTTCGATTGAACACAATAGGTAATCCTGCGTGTGAAGGCGATAATATTGTCTGGTGCGAAATGAAAGATACAGATGCGATTCTGTTTCTCTGGCGCAATTTCTTTGTCAAGTTTGACAGATATATTGGCAGGAACCGCATAGGGTTTTTGTGGACCATTGTATTCTAACTCTGCTGTTTTTTGTTGTCATGTTTTTTCTGAAAACGCAGTTTAACGTAGAATCGCACGTCCGTTCACGGTCGTGTATGGTATCGCAACATTCCAATCATCAGCAGATATCTCATTAATCAGTTGTGAACTGAATCGTCTCGCAACGCAATTGATAGCTAGGGGAACACCTCGCTACGTAGATTCCTGGGTTTTTTTTCTCATCTTGATTACGGGAAACTGCGTTATGCGATCCTGGCGGCACTAATGTAGTTGGGGGGGGGGAGAAATCTGTATCCATTCCTTCAAAAGACGCAAGCTCAGCGCTGACGGCCAGCGTCACCAAGGAGTAGTCTCATAGGGGGGAAACCTAGTCTACACTAAGCCCGAGCTTTAATCAGTTGGATGGATACGAAGTGGCTGGCAAGTGGTCCTCCCCAACTACGTGAGGAGCCATCTGGGCTTCTAAACCATTCGCGGCGCCTTTGCAGTGAGGTGGGGCGCTTTGGTGTAGTTGCGACTTTGAGCAGCGGGGATGAGGTGTGCTTAGATTTGAAAGAGGAGATGCCCTTGAGTAGTTGAAACAGTTCTTTTCAACAAAAAAAGGTTTTCGGGTCATTTCAATCCTAATTTTGCACATTGGGTCCGATCGGCTACATTAGCTCCTTTCATCTATCGAGCCGATCGCATGTGTCGATGACGGGCTGCGCTCCAGCGCAAACAAGCGGGCCTTTTCAATTCAGCAGTTCTTTTTTCTGCTTCTGCTTGCTTCGATTATTGAACATGCTTTTCTTCTTACTAGTTACTAACATCAGTCTTTCCTTCGTGTTAAGGTGGGGGGGCATGCCGCGCCGCATCTGCGCTTTTTTTAAACAATGCCGCGTTCATACATGATGCAGAAATGCGGAATATGCGGAACTGCGGAATTTGCAGAAAGGAAATATATACTGCATTTCTTCAAATTCCGCGGAATTTGCCGACAGGCAGAAATGACGGACAAAGAATTGATAGGGATCGATTGGTTCTTCCCTGCCGTCGTGCGGAATTGGGAGAAATGCAGAGTCTGCAGATTCCGCACGACGGCAAATTCCGCGGAATTTGCAGAAATGCAGAAATGACGGACAAGGAAGTGATGGGGATCGATCGGTCCATCGGCATTTCTGCAAATCCGCACTTCTGCATATTCCACGGTTTTTGAAATCGATAGACATATTTTCTTTTTCTGCAAGTTCCGCGGTTCTGCAGATTCCGCAGTTCTGCACATTCCGTGGTTCGGCATTTCTGCATCATGTATGAACGCGGCCCAAGCTCTGATTTAGTAGGAGCTTAGACGACCGAACTCAACGCGGCCTAATCTCGCGGAGCACAAATGGACACGCTCCTGGGTGCCCCTCCCTCTCCAACCACGATTGTATCGAAAGTGTTACGCAAGAACACAGAATCTCTTTTGAATGCCCTTTCTTTCAGTTCAATGCCGTATCGCAACGGGTCATGACCAGCATAGTGTTACCGGATTGTCGGCCAGATTTTCGAGCAAAAATCATCGCCAAATGGATCGATATTGCCCGGGTAAGTCTTTATTATAAAATAATTCCCGAAATCGTTGCACTATCTTGACCCTGCAAAGCTTCTATGTGTTCTAGCAATTTTATCGCTATTCCCCGAATTCTCCAGCGTTTCAGCAAGGTTTCTCTTTTTTTAGGAGCTTCGTGCTTTGAAGAATTTCTCGTCATTGAAAGCGGTGCTGTCAAGTCTTCAGTCTGAACCAGTCCATCGGTTAAAATCAGCGTGGGCCCTCGTGCCAAGGTGTGTTCCAATTTCAAGAATCTTATTTGGTTCATTCTTGCGGCCTTGTGCTGCTGTGATGAAGCGGTTTCATAGCGATGGTCTGTTTTTTTCTCTAAGTGTGGTACGATAAAGCGTACAGTCGTCATCCGGACAGTTGATTAGGCGGTCAAAGGGTCGCTGAGCAGCTGCGGCGCGTCACGACCGCGGCGATCAGCTGACTGTTTTTGGCTGCTTTTATTCACTTAGTTGTTTTTTGTATTTACAAGGTAAATAATGATTGAGATTCCTCTGATTTTTACGAACAATTAAATAATTTCCCTAAAAAATCGCAAATACACTTCATCACCAAGCCAAAAAAGAACCTTTTTCCCTTTGTACTTCGTAGACAATAAACTTATCTTGAAAAAAATATAGTAAAAATTAGGGAGAAATGGCAAAACTAGTCTGGAAACAGCTGATCGCCGCGCTCGTAAAGCGCCGCAGCTGCTCTGCGACCCTTTGACCGCCTAATCAACTGATAAGACGAAGACTGTATGTCTGCGTTTTGATTGATTAGGAAACTATAGGTGATCTAACGCTCTGAGCGTACGCGAACAGTGGATGTATACCTATGCTTTCCTAGTCGCTCGGTGCCGTACGCACGAAACGCTGACGCGGAGTATGATCACACTCCAATCATATATTGCTGCAAACTAGTTTTTTTTAGTCGATCCATGGCACAGTTTCGGGATCTGTCGTCCATTTATGACATGGACGAAGAGGGCGATGAACGTAATGCTCGTCGTATTCTTGAACAGGTATAGTTTTCTGGATTTTGAATTGATTAATTTGGTGCCGTGAATCTTTGCCATCAAGTGTACGTTGACATTGAGACGTCAAGATTGAACATATACACGGGTCCTCCAGAAATTTTAGGGTGAACAACCAGAGTTCTTCCTTGACAGGCATTCCTCCTTGAAAGTAGTCTCGCTAGGCCGCGTTTATGCTTCGCGACTGTGGCGCTTCCCTAATACTGCGACCGTCCGCACCACCGCTAATCGATGGACAGTCGTGACTGCTTACTGTAAATACGATTGATTCAGCTGTTACATTGTTGCAACACTTAGCTGTGAAGCGCGATTGTGCGATCGAAGCGCCTGAGTCGCAAAGTATGACAGGCGGCTGCTTCCGGTTAGAGATTACCTTTTGAGCCATGTTGCTTTTGAATGTCAGGGAATTGTCAGAACCATCGTTAAGTATTTCAGTGCACGTAAGGAAGCACGAATTTTATCTGACACGCACTTTGTGGGTTTTTTTTTTCCTGAAAGCACCCTTCCCAGGTAAAAAAAACTGCGAGTAGGATTTGGAAACAAAACTTATTGCTGTTGACGGCCTTGGCCTTTCTTATTCCCAGCATGATGATTATTGGTTCAGGAATTTCCTTTAATTCCAGGAAGGTACTGCCAAGAGTTCACCTCTGAGGCGACCTCAGTTGGTACAGAACTGCCGTCGAACGAAGAGCGACGTGAATTTAGCTGAATGCCAAGGAACCGTGCCATATTTGGGATCTTTTCTAACTGATTTGACTATGATTGACCAAGGCACTCAGGATTTCACAGAAGGTGAGTTTTTCAGTTATTTCTTTACAAGTTGATGTACAAGTGTATGTGGATCTAAAGGAGCTAAAGAGTTGTGCGGTTGGCGGCTTTCTGGTAGCCGTTTTAGCAACCTGGAGAGCGGCTGAATCTGAAGAAAGGAAAGAATGGGCAATGGGTGCGTATTTTCATGGGGAAGCGTTCAGATCTGAACACTGCCTGTTCATAGTCGGCTTGAACCTTTATTTGGGACTGCCATTTTCATATGTTTTGCCTTATCATGTACTGCATGCATTTCATCCCCCATACCTTCATAGCTCTGTGCTGTACTGCAGTGTGTACTGCACATAATTTTGAAGGTGATAGGAAAAGTGGGCGACCCTGCCGGGCAGCTTATATGTTGTTATGGTCTGAAACGTCCACGACAATGAACTAATCGATCAATATGCCCTGATTGCATGTGACAGAGTGGCGACTGAACGAGTCTTTGTGGCACTAGTTTTGCAAGTGCAGTTTTTGGTGCTTCCTGTGGGGCTCAGAAAGGGTATTAAGGTTTTGACAGTTCTACAAAAGAGAATTTAGTTCACTGAAGCAAGCAGTAAAAGAATCAAAGTGCAGTTTAGGCGTAATAAGCATAAGGGCTAACAGGATTCTGTCACTGATTAGGGGTCAACATGTTTTGGTATTCTGTTGAGAAACATTACTCATTTGAAGGGGATTGTGTTATGCGTTTATCCTCTTTTTCACAAATGGCCCTGTAATCTGGCCGGCCTGCGGCGCCGCCAAACCGCAAACTAGGGGCGTTTACTTACTTCATCCAAAAGCGCTTGGGTGCCCTTTGAAAATGGCTTTGTTTGCATCTCCTCCAGAGAACTAGCGGACGTCGGTCGTTTTTCGAGCTCTCAAACTAACCTTCATAGCGAGGATTTCAAGAGGTTTAGGAGAGGAAACCAGTTCCGTTCGTTTGACTGTGACTGACGACGGGCTATTAGTGCTGTAAGTGTTCTCGTCAAGGGGAAGGAACTCTTTTATCGCTACAAAGGCAGTATATTGCGGGGATTTCGGTCTGAGAAAAAGAAGGTTGGTTGAGAGGTTCCACAAAAGAATTATTAGTGTCGTAGTCCAACCTTGTACCGGAAAAAGGGGAGGAATTTCAAAAATTCTAGCCGTTTGTGAGATTCACCTAGTGTTTCGTGTCGGGGTTCCTGCTGGGGAAGCTCTAATATGCACGCTAGATTCAGGAGATACCTGGGTCGTAATTGCAATTTTCCTGGTGCGCAGGGCCCATTCTTGGAAAAGTTGTTGGTTTCCGCCAACGCCCATAATGAAACTGAAAGGTGACGACAGTACTAGCTAGGAAAGAGCAGAAATTTTCGAGACCGCCGCTACACGCGCATTGGAGTCCGCAGCTACATCCCCTTCCCCGCAGTGTACAAAATATATTCAGGGGAGGGTCAGCGCCGGCCGCTAGTTTCGGGAGAGTATGGGAGAATAGGAAGGAACTATACAGAGTTATAAGGCGTCATATAACAGCGTGGTCTACAACGCGCGGTCGCTTAAGGTCGCTTAAAAGTAACGTTGCTATAATGCGTAATCACACCGTCTGGTACCCTCCTGTTGTCGTACACTATCCCACATCACTTGTAGCCTGCGCTGATGGATGTTCGTCCATGCTGCGTTGACGCGCGTCATCGCGAACTCTAAACAGAGCCTACTCCGCAAGGCAGACCGAGCGAACTCTGGCCGTCTGCGCTCTCCCAATTCTGGGACTGGGTAGGGGATGACATCACTGTCTCGGTGGAAGACGCACAGGAGCGCAATAAATTGCGCGTTCTTTCCCCCAACTGCATTATGACATGACCCAGTGGCAGACGGTTACACCGTTAACGCGGAAAAGTTCGCTGGCACTTGAGACGTTAGTTACTTGTGAATCCATACTTACATCTGGATAAGAGCGCGCGATCTGACGCTCAAGAGATCCGATGGCGCAATTATAGCGATCGCGTCGCCAAGTATGAATGCGCTCTAACACGCTCTTTGGCACCGAACTTTTCCGCTTCAACGGTGGAGCTGTCGGCTTCTGTATGCGACGAATCAGCTGGAAAGGAATATTCAGATCCCCCTTCAGATCCAGACCAGTTTATCTATTTATTGTTTTAGAAGGGTTAATCAATTTCGAGAAACGACGCAAGGAGTTCGAAGTGTTGGCGAAACTGCGACTGTTCCAATCAGCCGCACGTGCCTATCACATTCCGATGGATCGAGTCTTTTGTGCCTGGTTCCACTTCTTACCGTGTTTATCAGAAAAGGAATGGTGCGCTTTTGTTCGTAATTTTTTTTTCATTTGGTTACAATGCGATATTTTCTCATTAAAAAAAAGCCGTGGGGAAACGTCTGCTGAATGATGAAGTGTGATTGTTTTCATCATTGTTCATTTATAGAAAGTTCATCCCATTGTTCTGTGATGCCAACGGGTAGAGGAATGTCAAATCCAAGAGGCGCAGATCGGCTTGGTGGGGGAACCAAATGTTACTCAACAAAGCTTGTACAGGCCTTGTTGTGAACAACTGCGAATTTCTTGGACCATAGTGGCTAACTTGCACCATTTAGCAGCTTCGCAAGAACTTACAGATCTCAACAAAGTGATGCTTGTTATTAAAGACGTACTAATAAAGCGAAAATGCAAAATCCCCCGCCCCCCCCCCTACTGAGCAGAACAGCACTTCCCAAAAAGCCGCGGGAGTAACCACTTAATGTCTACTATGTGATGGCTAAAAGAAAGTTTGGAGTGAGCAAACTTCTAGGCAGAGGTCGTGAAGAGAGAGGGGGGTGAACGGGTGAGCGACTAAGCCATATCACGTCCTTTGTGAGAAGTCCACTGTTTTGCCAAGTCTTTTCAAAGCTGCAAAACTTTCACGTGCCCACATTCCTGTTCACAGTCGATTTCTCTCCCGGGGCACACTAGTAATCACTACGAAACTGTCTCGGTGAGAGGGCGCAGACGACGACCAAGGCATGGTACACGCTCCTATCTATATTTATCCCGAATATCTGCGTTACCGCACATGAGTGTCCTTATTCTAGAGCAGTATCGAAGTAGAATAGAGCGTAGAGTGAAGTCTGGTATAAGGTAATCGGCATGGGGGACTGAATGCTTCGTTGGTTTGTGGATTTTAGGTCCTTTATGGTCAGTCTATTATATCGGGTTTGTAGCTCTTATTCTGGCCCTAAAAATAAATACCGGTTGAAACTTGAGCGTCGGCTGCAATGGCGTGAGTGCCCGTGGCGCATGCTTCTCATTTCTTTCGCATACAACGGGAGCAATTTTGATGAGTGTACTGCTTTGGTTTGTTTCACCCAGAGTTTCTAGTTACCCTGTGGCCAAGGTGGCAAACTTAAGAAGTGCCTTGTGCTCATGATAGCGATACCTCCCACCTTTTTAAGCGTGCCATGTGTCTGAAAAACAATGATTGGTGCGCTTTTTGCGGGAACCAGTCGCAGGCCCCTCACGCTGCAGGTTATTCTGAACCAATTTCCAAAAATATTGCCTGCATTATGAACTTCGCTTTCAGCTTCAATCGATCGTTAGAAGTTGAGCAACCAACAACTGTGTCAACACCTGATATGAATTCCCGACACAACACCAGTTTATCCAACGGAAATTCGGGTGTTTTACCAAAAAGGTGAATTCCTTAAAAATCATATTTGTCACCAATTGCAGACTGGAAAATGGCTGCATAGTCCTCAACAACCCAATCGATGGGGCGTGTCAGTGTGATGTGGATTTTGGAGCGACGCCAGCTCAATCACCCCCCCCCCCCAATATATTTGCTCGCCTGACCAGGCAACGGCCATTGGAAAACGAGCTGGCTGCGTGCCGAAATCCGGGCCACCTGGCACGCCCTGTCGATTCAGTTGTGAAGGGGTGCGCGCGTTAAATGTAGATTGATCAGTGGTGTTTAATTTAGCAATACCTTGGCTCGTCTGTTTAATTCATCCCGATCTGGAGAGGACAGCATGACGAATGTGTCCCAGTCACATTCACATTCGCATTCTCAGTCCAGTTTCACTGACCCTGCGCTCGATGCTGGTGTCGGATCACCAGTTGGTATTAGAGCCTCACATGAAGGATGCACCAACTATGAGGAATGGATCGATGGCCGAGTAGATGGTGGACCTCCTGGCCCGGTGAGAAGATTTGTTTATATGTACAAAATTCTTAAAACTTCTGGAGCGAAACAGTGGCAAGAATGCTTTCTAATGGCCACAGTCTAGCTAGTTTTAGCTGCTTCATGTTCCGACGCGAGGTCTTACTATCTCAGTTAGAGGTTGCAGTGAAAAGCTGATAAGTTGCGACGTTGACTAGGGCAGCGTCCAGACGCGGTGATGCAAGTCGACACGCTATGGTCGCGACTGCGCTCCAGTGCTATAATGGAAGCGCACGTATAGACGGGTATCAATCGGCATGGGCCGCTACTGCTTTGAGTAGCAAACGGCATCGTCCATGTCAATTCGACGCTCGCGCGCTATCCCGAAGTCTGAACGCTGCCTAATCGTAAGGCATGCCAGAACATGTGATGCCGTTTTTGCTATTGAGTGCAGGCGAGCAGACATGAACCAATTCAGTCCCGCTGCAGAACTTTTTCCAACTTTCTGAATTCACAAAAAAGTCCTGTAGAGCAGTTGACTGTTTTATCTTTCGCAGTGGTACTAAAAAGGTCGCAGTTCTTTGTTCAAAACATGGTTCACATATATAACCCCTTTATAGGTATCCCTTTCGCGAACACTTTCCCGAACGACTCCTGGCGTGCAGTCGTTCACAGCGCCATCGACACCAGCTAGTTCCGTGTCCTACAAAGGTGGACGGTCGACCTTCTATCAGCAACGTATCGGTATGTGTTTCTGCGGAGCTAACTTTAAATTGTTTTTTGTGGCTTTCAGAGGTTTCGGCTTTTTGGGCAGACCAACAGAAAGACGATTCCTTTCGAAAGGTGCCGTTATTGAGGAGTAGGTTTGAATCGAAGGGGTTGGTGAGATGATGCGTGATTGAAGAATGGGGCGGTACTGCCAGTGACGTACCATTAGTCCTCTATAAGAACCCAAGCTTTGCTAAAGGCTTAATGGGACGTCAAACGTACGTGTAGAACAATATGGCACCAGAAGTGACCATGAAGAAGCGCAAACACTGATATGGTAGCTCTCGGACTTGGAAAACTTCGCAAATGAGGGATTTGTTTGTTTAATCCGGTTTCGTCCTGAAAAACAGACATTTCTAGATCGAAATTAGAACAGGCAAACAAATTACGCAGAGGCAATCACCTTTAAGGTTTCGCATGGCGCGCTCGGAGCTCTGCTTTCTTCCCATTTTATCTACCATAATTCCAATTTTGAAATAGTCCATCCCTAGAAAGTGGTGTTCTATTCCACTTATCTCTAAACAATCCCTTCCCGCTCCTTCTCTGGACAGTTTATCCACTGTGGGACTGAATGCTTAATTCTTGACTTATCCGCAGCAGTACAGTTGGATCTTCCAGCATGTTCTTCGTACTGCTGTAACTGCTGTTTGAAAGTTTATTTGTTTTAGGATGTGAGTTCTCACCTCTGGATGTCTTCCCACATAAGAGAGCGTACAGCGGTGATTCGACTCAGGAACTAGAAGCTTCTATTTCGTCAACTATGCCTGAATGCTCAGTAAGTAAAGAGATCTGTACAACTTTCGTTTTATGAAACTTTCAAAACATCCCTTGTCCTGTTACAGTAAGACCTAGGCGAAACGTGGCCTGCAGATAAGACTCGTCCCCAAAATAGTCTCAAATGGGCGGAACATGGTCTTGTTGGCTGCATATGATGGGCCGTGCCAGAAAGGACAGGTTTAGCACGCTGCCAGAGCCGTTCATCAGTCGTTGAAGCGAGCAAGCGAGGAGACTGTATAATATTTCTTGTATCGGTGGTTTCCCGTCAATTGTTGTCGCTTATCCATTTCAACAACTGAAGAAGGAGATGGCGGCTCGCGAAACCCCGCCTGGCTGGCACGCCCCATCATTCGCAACGAACAAGACTGTATGTAGCTCGTTGAAAATCCGGGTTTTTCCTGCGCTAAAAAAAGCGTAGAATTTGAGCTTTCGCTGTCGCTAGTACTACTATGGTTTCCCAGAGATTCTTATCCACTGATTGTTAACTCTCTTTCTGCCGTGGCAGACCCCCACCCTTTTCCCTCTTTGCTTCTCAGTTTGCTTCCATACAACATAGCAGAAAATGTGAAACTTGGTAAATTGATGTTTCGTGAACATGCGCGTCAAAGAAAGTATAGTTAGCGGGCTAGCGGTTTGGGAGAACAGGAGAATCGACTTTTTGAGAGAATGCGCGCAAAGGAGCAGATGGGTATCGATCGGTGCCACTGAGAGATTAAGGTGAGACTGCGTTATTAGGCCTCCCCAATACCCATGTCTGTAAGAGCAGTTGCATACGTTGCTGTTTGATGGCCCCATATCGGGTAGTTCCTATTCTCTTTCTGATACCAATCGATACCCATATAGTTCTTGCGCGCATTCTTCCATAACCCTGATTCGTCGATTCTCCTACTCTCCCGTCATCAAGTATAAACGCGCCTTTAGGATTCAGAACTATAGTCTTGTCTATTGGGAGACGTGCAACAGAATCGTTCCGGGCAGCGCCCGCGGCACGCGGCGAATGACTCAGCAGCTCACTTACGTGCATTTGCTAGCCGATAGCTTTGCGACTGGAGCAAATGATTTACTACAGCGTACATCCGCAACATTTAGCAGGTTTCATCAATGATTGAAAATCTAATGATGTTTTTCTTGATAGTAACACACAATTGTTTGGCGGTTCCATAAACGCAACTTCAGGAAATAAACAGATACAAAAGAAATCAGATAAGGCCGTGATTCTCCCTATGTTTATGTGGTTCACATGATTTGCGCAGTCGCCAGCGTCAATATAATAGACGGATGGCCAAGTTTTTCTGTGAGCTGCTGTAAAAGATGACAAACCAGAGCAAATGTTAAAGACCCAATGAATTTCGTGCTCTATTGAACTTTTTCATACTCTAACTGAAAACTTAACCGTAACTGAACACAAGACTCGATCCTGGGTGATATCAATATTTACCTTCCCTTCAATAACCCTATTCAAACCGCCAGAAGCACGCTTCGTCTTCTCGCCGCAAGTATGTCGCAGGCCACGCCCACCAGCTGCACCGGACGATTCTGTTGCTACACACCCCTCTGTATTAGGGAGACGGGCAAGAGAATCGTAAATTGCCGCTTCGTCGCGCGCGGCAATGGGCGCGACGTTTCCTTTTTGCACTACCCTTTCGATTGGAGCATCGGATTTCATGTAGACAAGGACATGGTAGACATTTATGTCTAGTTTTAGCATACATTGTTTGTTTTGGTCATACATTGTCTATTCTCGACCAATACCACCTAAAATCGTCGTCATTAGCAGGCGCGACGTCGCACGCGACGCCCACTGACGCGACAAATTACGATTCTCTTGCCACATACCCTGATAATGTCTAATGCATACATTTCAGCGAGTGTGCTATGAGCATTCGCGCATGGACTGTGATGAGTCAGCGTGTTGCAGCATGTCCGAGGCGCAGAAACGTGGATATCACCAAAGTGATGTTGGTTTTTATTTCATTTTTGCATGAATCGATCAAATTGGTTCTGATTTTGGTGTTAGTAAGTTTGACGGTGTGTCCAAAACGGTGGTGGTCTTTAACGTTCAGGTCTTACATTGTCCGCCCAGAGGTCATTGTGGAGGTAGGGGAGAGGGCGAAGTCTTCTTACTGACGTATGATTCCGGCCTAAGAGGAGCACTGCTTTTTGAATTCATGGTTTGTTTTGAAAAGTAAACGGTCCCTGAAACTCTCTGTGGAGTGGTCTATCGTCACAACTCCGATATGGGCCGGAAATGAAGGGAACTGTCGTGTTTCACTTCTGCGGAAATCCTGAAGTATCGTCTTTCTTATTATAGCTTTCTCCAAGCGGTGCAAGTAGCGGTTACTGTAGTCGTACCAAAGTCGTCAAGCTCCTTTTGCGCTTGATTTTCCATTTACTTGTAGAAACTAACTTCATGGGACAGTAGTGTAGTGCTGCTTGACATTTTAACAAGATGTAGAAAACCTGGAATGAGCATGCTTAACGTGACTAATCCTCCCAACAGGCTTCAACATGTTCTTCCTCATCGTATCAGTCTTCTGGACCTCAGGGAGATGCTGGCTCATTTCACTTGGCCCGAGTTGGACTAGATGACGAATGTCAACCCAGTGGTGGATGTGCAAACTACAAGTGCATAAAGGTATGTATAGTAATTGTATTACTGTTCATAATTCAAGAGCATTCATGGATGAATCTGTTTCATTGTTGGTTGACGAGACCGAAGTTCCAACAACTCATTCTTCTTTGCTAAGTCAATCAGTAGACCAAGTAGTACGTAGAAGTCCATGATTGGACCTCATTACCAGATACTCCGGGATATGTCTACCTGGTTGACATAGATTGATTTGTGGTGGTTAACCCTTTCCGAACAGTGACCTTTTTTGAAACTCCAAGTTCTGTATAAATTTACCTGTGGTATGGGAGGGGGAAGGTGTTGACTTCATCAAGATAACCCAACAATTGGATGGCGGAGGTGTGCACAAGATTTTAAGTTCAGGTTGTCAGGCTGCGTATAGTACCCTCCAAAACCGTGCGTGAAGTTAGAAATGTTGCGTCGTAAACGCACACAATCGGGCACACCGTAAACCCGCCTTAGTCACCCCAAGTTTGAGGTATGTTTAACACGTTGACGACGAGCCATTTTTCCCATGACTTGCGCCTGGGACGGCACATTTTTCTACACTGAAACTTAGTAATTTCCAAATAAATGAATTACTACGACCAAAATGTATCGAGAAATGCAAGAGACGAGTATAGCAATCTCGAATCTTTGACACAATTTAGCTCTTATTGCTCCAATCTTCCAAAATCAGGCCATTTTTTACCAAATTCTTCCTCTAAAGACAGAATTGACTGAAAATTTGTCTCCCGGGGTGGTTTGATCTCCTAAAGAACAATATCGCATCCCTCGACCCGAAAATGTTTGTTCTTGAACTAATTTTATGAAAAGAAAGTGAAACAATCGCGCAGATCTTGAGTTATATAATAACTGTGGGACAGCATTGGGCGACGCCGTTCCACAAGACAAACTTTCTGTCGTCCACCATTGACGGAAATCGTCGTCAACGCGTTAAGTGGACATGATATTTTTGTTGAGGGGGTCGGTTCACCGGTAGGGACAAGTTTTCAGGGAATTTGATGATCTATAGGACATTTTGGCGCGGGCGCTAGGCAGTTTTGTGGCAAGCGATTGTGATATTTGTGTTCAGGGGTCAAGCTAACCCACGAGACAAGTTTTCAACGATTTTGGTGACCTGAAGTATTTTGGCGCCGGGCATTTTCGCGGGAAACGAATGTGATATTCGTGTTCAGGCGTTCAAGCTACCCCACGAAACAAGTTTTCAGCGCTTTTGGTGACCTAAGGTATTTTGGCGCCGGCGCCTGTGGCGCGGGCGCCGGGCAGTCCGGGCCAAACCACTGTGCTGTTCGTTTCAGAATTTCAGCCTACTCCTATAGACATCTTTTGAACAAATTTGGTTGCTCGCACGTCTTTATTATTAGAGCAGTATGCTGTCGGACAGCATTGTCCGACACCGTCGTCAACGTGTTAATAGTTCATGTTATGCGGCTTTTGCATAACCCGTTTCATCCTCAACCCCGACCCAAGCGCGCGCTTTGCGAGTAGGTGTTAGGAAGCTCCGGAGTGGGGCTGCCACCCGGAGCGAGCAGATTCCCGCCCGACCACAGCAGGTACCTGCTCCGCGGACGGATTACCGTAATCCACACAAATAATCTGCACGTGCCCACGTGACCCTGCACCCCCATTGTATGCATTAGGACGAGGGTACTGTATGCATCCTGACAACCTGAACTTGTATTGCAATGGTAATGGCAAGTGGCACACTTACCACGAGCACGGTTCGGGAGGTAAAATCGGCTCTCTCTCCTAGGCCAAACTAGCTTTATAGCCTCCTGGGACGGTAAATTAGACCAGGTTTGTCTAGAAACATAAGAACTCTTACTTTGGCTAGCGCTCGCAAGTCATTGTATAAGCTCCTCGCATTCGATCGCATCACTGATTGCCGCTACGATTCTGAACGGAAGTGGAATGTGTGCCTATACCAAGAAAGGGTTGTTCAACCTTTGTTTGTGATGAGCACACATTCCGCTTCCGCTGAATACTGGGTTAAAGACTATATTCTGCATCCTTTAGCTCTACAGTCAAGGTACTTTTAAATATGCTGTCAATATTAGTATTAGTTTTAGGTGAAGAATGGTGACCGCATGAACGAATTAATCACGAGAGCATTGGAAAAGCATTTATTGGACAATCGAGAAGACGAGTATTGTCTTGTACAGTTGTTACCCAACGGAGGTAAATCAATTGTAACAATGATTAATATTTTACCTTTGGTGCACACCAATGGTGCGCCTATAAGGCTAGGCTCTGCTAAACCTGTACTTGTACTTCATCACATCCCAAACTGGAGATGGCGACAGTGCCAATGTCTCATTCACTCCGAGACCCAACTTACTCGACTTGGCGGTGATGCTGCTCATTGAATTGTGTAACTAGGAATTGCTCTATTAAACGGGTGATGCCGCGTCTTTTAGTTCATGAGCTATATGGCACGTTCTGCTGTTGGGGAAAATTTTAAAAATCACCAGTCCGTCCCCTTCAAACTTTCCTCCTCTGTTACGGTCCCCTTCTATACCCTCTCTACTATCTTCTTAGATTTTTTCGGGTTTTGTATTACTTTTGCACAGGAATTCTCCTCTTTCTTTACAAAAGTCTACCGTTGAAGGGGGGGGGGGAGGGTGGGGAGGGCGGAGGGCAGTAGTACAAAGTGCACTTCAAACAGGAATAGCGTATAAATATCAGAAATCAGTTTTTTCTTCGGAGCCTTCTTCATGTAGTGAATACACAATTTCAAACCAAACAAGATACTGCTTTTTTATCACATCATTAACTTTACCTTTCTTCGAATTTCAGGTGAATTTCTGCTCCCTGATAAATGTAATCCCTATTACGCGATGGCACCTGATCCATCATCTCCAATGCTCAACCTTCTCTTACGGTTTGTTTTGTAAAGTCTTTTTATTTTTTTTTGAATATTTCCGTTCAGTCTTGTTCGCTGGGATCGGGGCGTGTCAACGGTGTGAGTTGGCACCAGTTGTTTAAGCAATCAAGCGAGAAAAGGTGATGGAAAACGACTTATACGAGCAATATGATACAGTCCAATCGCTTGCTCGCTGCAACAACTGGTGGAAATTGGCTTTGGCGTCGCGTCAATCCCATTTCACCTGACACACTCCTTCATCCGCTGCGAGCAAGATTATATGACCTTACAGAACTAGTATGTTCCCCTCTTCAGCTCTTGAGCACTGTCATTTTAGAAAGCGTAAAGATGGTATGAAAGGAGACGGTACGTCACCGTACGTTGGGCCATCAACGAAAAAGTTAAACAAAATGAAACGATCGAACCTTCTTAGGTGGAGCAGCGGTTATCTGTAATTGGAATGTTTTTTATTGAAGAGTGTTATTATTTATTTCTTACTACGATCATAATATATATTCAGAGTATAAATGATATGGATGATTCTGCTCTTCAGCCGCAATCGAACCCTAATGAAATGCTAGCGGGGCACCTTCTTACAGGACTGGGGGCCTGAATGTAGGTATTGAGGTTCGCTTCTTGTCCTCTTGGATATTGAAGGCTCGATTTTGGGTTATGCCCATCAGCAGCAGTTAGCCGATCACATTTTTTTTAATACCAAGCTAGTGCAGACCATTGGCGTGCAAATGGTCAAAAGGGGCGTGCTGAGGTTCGAGACTTGATGATGAGATAATTTTCGTTGGTAACCCATCTTGGAATACCTTCTGCTCCCTAAAAGTCATGCCACAGCATTGTGTTGCGTTTGATACACACAAACCGTCTCAATGCCTTCTACAACCACCCTCAGCTCTAACGCCGCTTGGGATTGGCTGTCAGTATGGTCTACCGATCACAGATGGTTGTTCCACATCGAGAGTGACTACGCGCGTAGCGTTTCGGTTGAGTTCGATTGTACGTTTATAGGAGAATAGAGGCATTTTCTGCCGCTACTACTCCTGTTTTGATAGTCAGTGCTTTAAATTGAATCATAATCATAACAATTGTGATAGCAATAATGACAACAGTAAGTATGTGTTCCGCCTCATATACGGTATGTGTGTTACGTTGAGGTTTATGGCGACCTCAGTTGTCTTTCTGTATGTTCATTTCCTTTTCCTCCCATCTTCTCTCGTATTGTATATGTTCAAAGATTGTTCATCATGTGCAAGCATGTGTCATTCACCGTATTGTGAGAAAATACATGGGTATTTACTAGTTGACTCAATTTTCCTTTCGGATTTTTCTTCCTTTTGGCTTTTGTAATCGTCTATTCATGTTATACATTACTAGAGAAATCTCCTCTGTCACGATACACTAGTTTTTGTTATTTTAAGATTTAAAATAATTCATTTACGAAACGATGTTCATTTGCTTTGCTTGCAATCGATTTGCTCAATCTATTCAGCACACAGAATGCTATTTGTCTCAATTCCCAGTGTAATATATTTGGTTTGTCCAATACTTGTTTTAAAAGAGGAACGTAAAGTAAATATTCTTTATTACTTTCTTATTACGTTAACAAAAAAAGGATTGATTTGCAACATTCAGTCCTGCTTAATGAGTCACTGATCCTTGCCATAGGCAGTGTAAATGGATGCACAGCCGCAGAATCGTGTTACACATAAAAGTGCACGGGAACGGGTTAAAGGATAAAGGTAATGATACTGCTGTACCATTTTGGACTCCGCCCGTGCTATCCTCAATGTGCAGCGCTTGCGTCGATGCCAAAACTGGGGCAAAACGCTCACAGAGGTAAAGAACAGACAGAAGTGAGAGAATCGGAAAAGTAGCGCGTTTAGCTATGCTCAGGCGCGCAGTTGGCCATGCGACTGCTTCAGTACAGGAAAATCTTTAACTCAGGGAGGTAGCTGAAGTGACAGTTCTTAAAATGCCTTAGCAACCTGGAACGAAACACATTCGAGAGCTTACGGTTGACCACTGAATTGCCCCTTGTGGGAACAGCAGTGATTTTTGGGCAGGGTCTTAAAGGTCTATTTCGTGATTGCGAGTAGTATGAAGTGGTGTTTGTGTATCAAGCTACTGGTGCAATGCTGCTCGGTAGTGAAGAAAAAGCGTCTAAGACACCCCGCATAAGGCCCTTTTTGGACACACGATTTCAACCGTTGGCGAATGTTTTGCAATTTGTCGGGGGCGGCGAGCGCGGCACGAGCTCGCGTCCGGCCGCCTTGCTCTACCAATGGTGATCGAGCAATGATCGATGTAGGAAGGAATCACCCATTGATGGGAAGGCCGCAGCTGGGAACAGGGTACAGCATGGGGATGTGCGAAATGTCGGTGTGAGTACGACCCCCCCCCTTCGAATGGGGTCCAGGCACGACCCCCCCCCCCTCCACGGCTTTTTCGCCGACGACGAGCGATGAGTATATAGTCGGCGAAAAAGTTGTCGAGCGGGTATACAATAACTAATGCAACTATCAAACCCCAAATAGGACCCCCCCTCCCCAGAGCAAACGACCCCCCCCCCATGTGTTTCACACAAGGATGCTGTACTCTGGCTGGGAACCGCTGATTGCGATTATAAACGGTTCTAAGAAGCGAGAAGGTGAGAAATACTGGTCGCTGGTGAGAAATCACAGGCGAACACTATAGAGCAAAAAGATAAGCGAAACGGTAGACACTACCAAGTGCTAAGCAAGGTACATTATCGCGATGTGTGCCGCATCTAAGACGACTTGCTTCCTTACCTTACTAAGAAATTTCCTAAGCTTTCCCAGCTACCATTTTTCCATTTTTCCAGAGATTCCACACTATTTCTAAGAGAAATTGCTAACGAGCGGTAAGTGGGGAAGACCGGGGGTTGGGGGTCTCCAATTAGGTAGCATTTCTAAATCTGATTTTCTAAAAGACAGATACGCCTCCTTTCTCGACGAAATACGCCTGTCTCCCCCTCCGCCTCTGCCCCCACCCTTGATGGGATTCTTCCTACAACGCTACCCCGATGCTACTCTGATGAAAACTAATATGAGCGTGGGTCTAAATCGTGAGCCTGTCATGCGCTTGCCGCATGGTTTCAAGCCTTAAAATAAGCACAGCTTAGCTGAGCTGAGCTTAGGGGCTTAGGGACCCTATCAGCTCACACGCGAACCACTTTTTCGAGTTGGATGATCGCGAATTTGCCCTTTCAGTTAAGTGATCTTTGTTTCGGCGAGTTAATCGGTGATTCACTCAGTGAAGAAGAGTGGGTGGGTGCAAAGAATATGCCATCACGCTATTTTTTGAAGGATAAAACGCTCACTTCGTTTTCCATCAAACGTTGTTCGAGCAGCTGAAAGACGCGTTCAAAAATAGTGAGTTGTGCGGCTTAAATATAAACGGCAAGATGGCAAGTAAGAAAAAAGCGGAAAATCCCAAAAAAAAGTAAGCAAGAAAAAAGCGAAAAAACCAAAAAAGGCTGACGTTTTTAATAGAGCCCTACGTTGAATCGTTTTTGTACATGCATGAGCCGGAGATACGGAGTGCTCGGACGAGTTCTCACCTGTTGATGCCAGCTTTTTCTC
Organism: Cooperia oncophora; assembly: GCA_036418165.1. NCBI lineage: Eukaryota > Metazoa > Nematoda > Chromadorea > Rhabditida > Trichostrongylidae > Cooperia > Cooperia oncophora. The sequence goes on from MU912507.1 coordinate 37,649, forward strand.
CTTATCGCCTCGCTTTCACCATTCGAAATGGATATAATTGGTAGCGGAACAAGTCCATCACCAGGATACCTTTGAAGGCAGTTGACACGACAATTGGTGGAGAACAGGCAGACGCATTACAAATATCCCCTTGAAACATCTCAGCGTCAAAGGCGAACAAGACTGGAAAAATTGCCTGATTTTTGGTCAAAAGATCGTCGTCAAAAGGCTATTGTTCCTCCTTGATAACGATGACTGGACTCAGGGCTTCAACTTTGAAGTTGGCCTGTAAGTTCCCAGCCATCTTAAGGACCCCCCTCCTCTCAAACTCTTCCCTCGTCAGGCAGGATACGCAGTGTGTCAAAGATTCTACAACAGCAAGCCACCTTTCTCCTCTTGTAGGGATTCATCTCTTTGAAAAGGAAGTGGGTTTGCGAATAGATTTAAGTGAGACACGAAATGAAAATATTCTAAGACTCCTCGAGGTGCATAGTCTCTTCGTTGACGATGCTGAAGCGTTTTGTGGGTTTTCAACGCTTGCCCCGCTTCAATAATTGGTGAAAAACTGGCTGGTACCATGTCAAATCTAACCTCCCTGACATCCCCCAGCATCCGCAGCGAACCGGATGGTGCATGCGGCAGGGCGAAAAGTAGTATCTCCGAATACGTACCTGCTAGCGCAGAGACGGCGTGGGGGTCAGACGGTACATAGAGGAGCAGAGGCGTGTCTACAGTAGAGGAGAATAGCCAGGAAAACGTTAAACAATCACCGAAACAGCTCTTTCCGCCTCCGACATTAACTGTATAGATCCACGGGACTGAGAGGGCCGTATGATAGGCGATATCAAAGTTTCTCGCCTCTTGAATACTCAAAGTCGAACAGTCAGGCAGGACAACTCGTACGTCGTGCGCGGCGTCGCTCGCCACGCCCATCCGAGCGGCACACTGCGATTGTCATGTCACATAGCCATATATATAGTTTACAATCCTTCATACAATGGAGATGGTAGTATTACCAACTGTTGCGCACTCGCAACCACTAATACGTAATATTGTTGATAGGTTATATGTCTACATATGTTAGGTGGAGATGGTGCAGTGGGAATGGCACGCTTATCACGCACGTGGTCCTGGGATCAAATCCAAGGACCGCTTCTGCACAGGCAAACAAAGCATTTTACCCTCTGGGAAATGCAAATTGTTGCCATTCTCACCTGGGAGGGTACGGCTTCTACACTGAGAAACCCTAGACGTACGAGTAAAAAAGGCGATTTCGAGGCGTGACCGCAGGCACGGTGCGACCCCTCATCGTCTTTGGCCGGTACCGCCCTTATAGAAGGCCTCTTCGCACCACTTTCTTCCCAGAATTCACGGATTTACATAATTAGCTAATGGGTAATTAATTTATTCTAGTGACACAGAAATAACAAACCTTTTTTTTACACACTCCACTAAGGTATTCCCTCTGACAGACAGCTGAGCCAGCCCGAAATAAGAAATTTCAGGCTAGACCTGAACTGTCAATCAGTTTCGGTCATTGGACTCTTACTTTTATGTTATCTCATGAGAGTAGAAGAAGATACTGAGTATTGCATTGCGTTCCTCTTCTGCCTCCATGTCACTATGCGCGCCGTACATTGAACGGGTTTTGGCAACATGGGTGATTCTCCAATGGAAATGTCAGACAAGCAGATGGCGCTTCATATGAACACATAAAGCAAGAAGGTGTACTTTTGGAACGGGAGTGTGCACTTAAGAAAAAAAAAGCAAAACGGAGGGTGGGGTGGACGTAAATCAATCAATCGTCACAAGTCAACATTAATGAGGATTGGAAACGATAATGATTTGTCGTATTTTGAACACTTCTGCTCACGAAGGACATAAACAACAATATGTGCATAAATGCATAAATAAATCAAGAAAAATGGAAAAAAGCACAGCAAGCACAAAAGGAAAAGGGCCAGGACCCGATATTTTCTTCGTGGATCTCGGACTGAAAGTGAACGCTGATGATTGCTTCGACCAACTCGTAGAGAATATCCTGCCTTATGTCGTCGCCTGTACCATCTTGGAAACTTCGTACTGCTACAGGATTGGGTGCCACCACATGGAATCGAAGGGCGTTGGAAAAACTCTCGCCTACTTGGAATTAAAGGGCGTTGGGTACCTGAAGAAGACGAAATTTCCAAGTGCGTCATAAAGCTCCTCGATTACTGGGTTCGGGAGGGTGGTCTACAGTGGCGGAGAAGTCAACCATCTCGCTGAACTCAGGCACCGAATCACGGTCGGCAGAATCTCTCGATGGCGCTCGTCCAGAAGGCTGTGGCGGAGTATCGTGATAGTGTACAATGTGCTGTTGAATATGGTGGTGAAAATGTCCAATCAGAATTGAATAAAGTGTAACTTATAGTGCCAAAATGTCTTCTTAATTGCCCCCCCCCCTCCCCACTGTACATGCAGTCGTATCTACCGTAGCGGTTATTGGCATGATGCCACCGGGGAATTCGTCCGGAAATGACTTCTGAGTTATTTGGAGCTAAGGCTCTTTTGCAGGTCTCGTTCCACTTCTTTTTTTTTCGTCATTTTCCCCATAATATGGCACCGCTGCTACCATTTTTGACTGAGTACCAAATTATCGTTTCTTATGCCTTCAACTGTTGCTATAGGGAGTTCAGAGGCCAGAGGCGAGCCAGCGGGGTGATAAGTACTCTCGTAGAGAGTAGTATACCACAAGGTATTGAGATTGTTTGCAGTTGTTATGAGTCACACCACTGTTCTCCTGTTTATTCGAGTATTTTACCATAGAACTTTAATCAAATGACGTCACTACTGCTCTACATTTCAGTTTTAAGTGATTTTATCATCAACAACGAGTTCAGCCACCACTTCTGTGTTCCTTATGATCTATGCCTGCACACAACGCTGTGTCTATCACCCCTATATACGCATTTCTCCACACACATCACATTCATTGCGCTAACCTGTTTTGTCTATCGTCTACCAATCAATTCCGCTACAGTCTATGTAAGAGACATGACGGGTTGAAAACAGAATGCGACCAACTTTTTACTCTCATTTATTGTATCGTTCCAGTAATGATCTTCAAAGTGATTCATTTGCACTACTTTTTTCACCCTTCCAACTCTTTGCGTTACCTATTCTATAACTTGTAGCGAAAGTTGCATTATAAGGTGTTTGGGAAAATCAGAGTGGATGAACACATCCCATTCAGTTAGTCTCTGGTCTTGCACATCGTCAACTGACCTTCCCTTTTTTACTCTTTTTTTACGCGTACTGTTCTTGAAATTGACTCCAGCCTTTGATCAGTTCAGTAGTTCACTGCTGGAAATGTGGTGTTCCTTATTCTTTGGAATGCATTCATGTGAAATGGGGTACTCAAAAGAGAAGGCTCCGGCATGCTGGGTCCCTTCTTAGGATGCTCCATTCAACTCACTTCCATTCAGGATCGAAATTACTTTTGGACATGATTCGGCCTATTCAGCTGATAGCGATGGCCAGCACTGTTCATTTCAAAGCCCTTCATCCCCCCTCGTGGTACCGATTGACTAGCCCTAAAGGGGGAAAGGCTCAGTTGCCTCATGAAGTACATAGTTGACTCCCGGGCCACTCGCACGCAGAGCGACGCCACATGGCTCTATACCACATCCACTGTTAACACATTCTCGAAAGTAGGCAATAACCGCCGTAGCCTTTTATTGCTTGCCTCACTCGAAAGAACAACTTGTTCAAGTATTTCACCTATTTGACCACACGATGAGTACTTTCGATGATGGGAACAAGGTCGTTTGAGCTTGACGTTTGTCAAATTCACTAACGACAAAAGAAATAAGCTACAAGGGTCGCTATATGCCCTGAGCTAAGAGTTTTCGCAAAGAATAGCTCCGATTGGGTGGTAATTACGATGCCCAATGAGAAGTGCTCTCATCCAGTAGCTTCTATTACGAAACTCAAAATCCGCTCGAGGGCGACTTGAGAGCAGAACATACTTGGAGGCTGTCAGGGTCTCCCTCCAACCATCGTAAGGGCTTACTCTCTTCCACCTATAGTGACAACGTGACACTGGAGTGCGGGTGGTCCTAACTAGGTAAGTAGCGGTGGGGGTAAACGGGGAGCGAGTGGGGAGGAGAAGATGGTTGGAGATTCACAACTCCTCTACTGACACATTAAGAAGCAGGAACGTCTAACGATGAAGACGTAATGGTTGTAAGTCTCCGCCCACATGACCATCACGGAATGTGCTTGTGAGAAACTAGAACTCATCCGAGCACTTCTGAGTAATCAGCTATGAAAATAGATTTGTTAGCGACTTCGGCATATTTTAGTGCTTTATTCCTCGTTGATGATCACGCTAATTGAGCCCTCCATTTACTCTTCTATGCGCTACATGCTTTCCTAAAAAAGTGTTCAAGTACGTGCAAAATAGCAAGCACATGTCGTAGTAGGTTACTACCCACTGAACACACCTAGCGCTCTCCCACCCACAGCGCGCAACCGTCTGCAAACTTTTTAAAATTCACCGCATAGATTACCGTCATCTGACATGTGTTTCTGGTGTACAAATCGATCGCGACCATGGTGAATTTCAAATGGGACATTCATAATCCATTCAGGAATACAATAATATTTACTGGGCCAATATTCCGCGAGAGTAACAGCCGTTTCTTGCCGCTACTTTTAGTACTGCTTTTATATATTATTACTGAACATGAATATTTTTCGTTTTGTATTTTCTCCGCATAACTCGTGGCTATCTATAGCGGAGTTAATTGCTATTCTGCAATCTTCAGTTTTGGTCACCTAATTGTTCGTGTATAATGAGGTCATTTAGTCAATAGTGAGAATTTGGTTTAGGGACTAATTAGCGCAGGCCAAACTATGTCTTGAACCCTTAGAAACATCTTGATGAAGTTTTGGAAGGATCCTTTTCGCTGTCAAGTGGCTCTCGATTGGCACTCCTTTCCAATTCGTGAATAGCTGCGCTGAGAATGTCCTCGTTTGAAGTCATCGCACTCAACCACTTCAAAGGCATCCTTCCTTGTGTGACCCTCAGTCATTGGGACTGTCTCGCTTTTGGGGCTTAACCGGAAGTAGCGAAGATGCTGCGGCCCTCTTAATGGCAGTTCTGACAACACCTTAGTTGCCCCGCCCACCAAAAATTGGAAGATCATTTTCTGTCGCGAGTTCAGTTTTTTTCTGTGTTTTTCGTTTTTTTTTACTGTTAGGTGGTACTGGATGAGTCGAAGGAACGACTGGTGAACCAGAGGTGGTTTGACGTTTCTTTGCTGACATAAAACGAGCTTGTACGGACAACTCGTCCACGGTGACTGGCAGGGGATCTGTCCTTACGAGTTCATCACTTTGTCATTTCTTTGCTGACATAAAACGAGCTTGTACGGACAACTCGTCCACGGTGACTGGCAGGGGATCTGTCCTTACGAGTTCATCACTTTGTCACACTTTTGTGATTTATTTTGGGCCCAGGTAGCCCAGTGGCTGCAAGTGGTTTTTGCATTCCTTCGGTTCGGTTTCCGCTACATGAATCTCCATTCTCAAAGCTCCTCTTTTTAGCGCTGCATTCGTGACTTTAAAAAAATAGTTCAATGGGTGGTTTGACCGTTTCTTGACGTAGGATTAATACTCAAGTTTTTCTGGGCTTTAAATGGACCTGATCTTCTGGCTCCCACGATTGGTGTGGGTTCTTGATCTGCCAGTGGAGGTGCAGTTCTCTCACCTGGTATCAATGGGAATTCACTTCATTCCGAATGACAGGCACTCCCGTGCGCACATTCAGCGCGACCTCGTGACCTTTATTGAAAATTGCTGCATACTCGCAGCTTGAGGCTGGGGGAAAATCTCAAAAATTACGGCCCTCCCCTCCTCATCCTACCCATCATCTTACTGCTTTTTCCTAAGCTCCCACCAATTTTTCCCAGTTTACCCCCACCTTCTCCAAACAACGAGCAAATGCGACGTCGCCTTCTTGTTTGGCTTCCCCCAAGGATGCTCACTTATGATTCCTGTAAACGATGGGGCGTGGCTTGGACCACAGCCATGGCAGGCTTCCCACCGGTCTAGCGGACGCGCGATGGCATCATTGGTGGAAAAGAACTAATGGCTTTCCTCCAGTGGTCCTGGCTTTCCTCCAGTCCACGCCGCGTCACATGACCTATCGTTAGCAGGTAGCTAGGCTATATGGGTAACGCGCGTGAAACAGTAAAATCAACAAGGGAAATTTTCTCTGGCCCAGTACACCCCTCAAACTGGAATTGTCCCAACGTGAAAGGTACCCTAAATGTGGGTTTTCAAACGTTTGCGTTTGATTTCGAGCTCATAGATCGCGCTCAAAAGGGATTGTCATTAATGCAAACCTTTGCTGTTCTTACCCTCTGTCCCTGTACTTCAAAGTTCGGTGAACTGCTTGAAACTTCATCCCTTGTTCTCCCAGAAAAAGTTTGCAGCTCACTTTTTATTCCTTTTCGAAGGTGCTGTTTTGCTCTTATATTAGACGGGGTCGGGCCTACCGTTGTTGGCACTCTCTGCCTCTTATTCATCCTAGTAATGCGAGCTACACCAATGACGAAGCTGAAATATTATGCCTGACTCCGCCCACACTATCAGCGTGTTTTATGCCTTTGAGAGCATTTTAGCGATGTCCACACCGGCGTCGTGCATGCTACTGCGCCATTAAACAGCAATATGGAAATTGCCATGGGAACGTCGAGTTCATAAGCAGGAAGTCTTTCAAATTCCGATGTTTGGCTGACTTCATGCTCGGGAACGTACCACTCTCAACGTTTGATTGATCGACTTCTTCAACATTTCGGTGCTATTAATATCAGTCGTAATGGTACTTCTCTGAGGTAACGTCGTTTACTAACAACTATATCCACTGTTAAGACGAGTTGCCTTGACAACAAATCAACAATGAGTCATCCAGTTCGTCAACAAGTTAGCAGCGAAAAGCACCGATGACGTACATTGAGCCGTGAAGTTGTTTAATTGAATTCTGCAAGCTCCTCCCACATGTTTTTGAGTTGTTTTGCAGTGTAGAGCATATAGCGTATACTAGTTATAAAAAGTAATCCTACTTCGCAGTGATCACGTTCATTTCATCTCAGCCATGCCTTGTAAGCGAATCCTCACGGTTTGAATTTATGTTCCTTTTTTCTACTTGTGCTTTAAAATACTTCTAACCTTTTCATCTACACTAGCGAATTTACTACTGTCTTGTACTTTGGCAAGACCAGAAAACCCGCTCAAGTAATCCTACTTCATAGTAATCACAGCCATTTCATTTCACTATGCTTTGCAAGCGAATCTTCACGGCTTGGACAGTTGGAACCTTTTATCTTCGTGGGGTAAAGGAGGTCAATTTTTCAGCTCTAAGCGGGGATTTTGGTGTACATTCTCACTTTAGGAACACAGTTTTAGTCCAAATTAATCAGATAAAAGGTTCCAACTGTGTCTGCAAAAATATCCCCCCCTCTCGGTATAAAGAGAGACCTCGTTTTGTACTGCTCTAGATGAGTCTTAATATGACGACCACCAACATCATTACTGCCACTTCATTACAATTACCATGACATTTCACACGTGAACTGATTACAATGAACTACTAACAATTACTGCATCACTTGTCGGCTTCTCAACATTCGTTCATGCGTTACGTTCTGCCCTTTTTCAGCCTTAGTCATCAACATCAAGTTAAAAGGCCAGAAATCAAATATAAGCCGGAGTAAAGCTCACTACCTAGGTGCCTGATAATGCGAGATCACATAAGTACACGTCCCTGAGAAGTCCTAGTCCTCTTAAAGGCAATCTGGATGCATACCTCCGCGAAGAATTTTTGCCATTTGCGAGGAGCGCTATTCTCAACGTGCAGCGATTGCGTCAACACCAAAACCACGCAGCGAACCACAGCTAAACGTAGAGAGCAACGCATACTTGAGAGGGCGCAGACATGTAGCGCGTTTGGCTATAGTCAGGTGCATGGAATGGTGTGTGGAACTTTACGTGACTGCACGCTTTGCGAGTAGCCGGCGATACAAATAGAGCCAGCTACGCTATCCTTCGGTCTCATTGTCACGCATTCTCGAGCAATGGGAATGTCGCACTTCTATAGTTGCCAACCCGTTCTCGTCGCACAAGGCTAGGGTCAGCATCCCTAAGCAGAGGGTATTCTTAATAATTCTTGTAAATCTCCTAATCGTGACTGAAGGAATCCTGCCTGAGAATCATGACTTGTCGAATCTCATCTAACAAATGCACTTCGCTTTGGTTGCCTGGGTTTGCGTGCAAAGTTTTTCTCAAATATTTAGTTCATTAAAAACCGATATGGGCAGTCCGGGAACACGTGGAGGGAGTCTAGTGGGTTCCCAGAACGAAGCGCCAGACAGTTGCGCCTTGTGTAAAGTGACGCATTACAGGAAGAACACCAGTTATGGCGTGGAAAATCGCGTTGGCCACTGTAGTTGCGTAGCGGCTGTAATAATTCATGCTTTACGACGATAGGCGCAGACCGTTCTGAATGGGTTTCACGACCTGAAACGTTCTCCCTGTAAGAGCATGTGATACCGTGCATGATTTCTTTGCAGTGAGTCTCAAAGAAAGAAGCCCCTTTTTGCACTGCCGTTCTATACGCGGGTGAAATTTTTGGTTAAAATTGGCCAAGGAATTTTGTCCGTGGCTGGATCATGCTCGGATGTGTATCACATCATAGTGCGCTCTAATCTTATCGATGACAGGATTTTGTGGGCTAAATGGTTGCCAAGATTCGAGCATGATATTATTTAATCCCTGGTACGTTACTCACCGCGATGCTTCCGTTGCACAAGATGCCATTGAGCTGAAAGTTCAAGAGGGGCCCCGGTAGCGCAATGGATAACGCAACGTCCCGGTAAGCGTTAGATGCGGGTTCGCCCCCTGTCCTGACCTTTGCCCATAATTCAGCGCCCTCGTGATAAGTTTTGAGCGCGCAGTGCGGCGTTAAACAGCAATTATCAAACTAAAGCATATGTGTTTCGTAGAAGTTTTTACATTCACTTAATTTTTTTCTTTTTGAAGGGCTCCTTTGTCTCGACTGCGTCCTGAATGCTCTTCAATTCAGCTAAGTAGCCTACCGTCCTCGGACCTTTACTTTCTGACTTTCCCGCTGGTGAAAGTTTTTGCCGAATCTGTCCGCCTTCGATTCTTATGGGAATTTCCCTGTCTCAATGTGAACTACATATGTAGCAGAAACTCAACTGGTTAAACAGTAATTGGTCAGCTGACAGTGGAGCAACGTCGACCCGGGATTCGAGCAAAAATGGCTTAATTTGCCTCAGGGAATTTCTTTTTCACCGCCGAGAAACCTCAGAAAACGGGGATTTTTCGGACAAAGGATGACAACCATAGAGTGGTTCAGCTTAGGCTATGGCAGGGTTATTTATAGCACTAGCCTATATCAAATTGAAGATGGGAGCACATCTTCTCGTACACACGACGCTTTACCAAATCCTCTTTTAGAAACTTGCGTCACTATGATGAGGCATGCTCTATATAGGCGCCGACTTTACTAACTAAAGAAGGATTATCCCGGCCCGGCCTCTCATAGCAAATAGCTTGACTCTTTATATGAGGATCTGAGTCACTTTGAGGCGCTACAGCTATGGTGTATTCCAAACAATTATGCTAACCTTCCTTAAAGTTTCCTCAGAGTTCGGTGCTCAATGGGTATCATACTCTCTGTGAAAAGGATTTTCCTCTGGTCCAGTCGGGGTTGGGAATTCACATCGGTGAGAGGTTTTGCATTTGGCTCGCTGAAGTTTTTCATTCCTCTCGCTTCGGGTGCGCTATATTCCCTCTGTAGATGATGTAGATGATGTATTCTCATTGACTGATAAAACACGTGTTTCCAGCTCCACATGATCTATCTTGGGGTGGGGGAACCGTATTGAGATCTACGAGTTCGCCCTGAGGTGAACTTCTCCCCATCCTCATGACGTCCCTGACTCCGATTACCTCTCGATCCTGACACAGCATGGATATACTATAATAGTAATGTCTCAACGTGGGAACGTGAAGAAAGATAGTACTTCTGAGGCATCAATAGAACCACCAGAATCTTGTCGCAATTTGCGCCATGCTTGCTAATGCTAACCGGAATCGCCGAGCAGTCCGACTGCGACCTTGAAGGCAGTTGACGCGATGGTTTCCTACTCGGCCTAAAATGCTAGTAGGGCACTATACAGGGGGGGGGCAAAAAAAGTCACTTTCCTTCATTGACTTTCGAGGCGCTATAAGTTACACTTTATTAATTCTGATCGGACATTTTTACCACCATATTAAAGAGCATATTAAATACTATCATGACACTCCGCCACAGCCTTCTGGACGAGCGCCATCGAGAGATTCTGGCACGCGACCGCGATGTGGTGCCTGAGATCAGCGAGATAGTCGATTTCTCCGCCACCGTAGACCACCCTATTGAACTCCGCCCGAACCGGGTAATTGAGGGGATTCAGGTCAGGTGACCTACTTGGATATTCCATCTTCTTTAGGTACTCAGCCCCCTTCCATTCCAAGTAGGCGAGAGTTTCTCCAACGCCCTTCGATTCCATGTGGTGGCACCAATGCTGTAGCAGTACAAAGTTTCCAAGAAGGTACGGGCGACGACATGTGGGGAGGATATTCTTCACGAGTTGCTCGATGTAACCGCCAGCGCTCACCTTCAGTCCGGGGTCCACGAAGAAAATATTGGTCTTTCCAGGTACGTCCGGTCCATACCATCAACCCGCGCCTTGGCGACTGTGGTGAAGATGATGTCCTAGACCGTGGCGACGTTGTCGGAGCTGCTCGATGTTGGAGGTCATCCAGATCGAGAGTACTGGTCTCCAGGTAGGGTGACTCCATACTAGAAGTTTCGCAGCTGTTTGGAGGTGACATGAATTCCAAAGGTCTTCTCCAGTCAGGCTGCGACTGGAGATGACTTCATATTTTGGTGTACATGAAGGTGATGGGCGAGAGCCAGCTCCTGCTTATAGAGGAACATCTTGGGTATCTTCCGCCCTGGTACTCGTATCCACGTCCTCTGTCTGGGCAGCGAAAACTTTGCTGATATGTGACTCGGTCGAAGTGACTTTTTTTTGCCCCCCCCCCTGTATAGTGGGGAAATGGCGAAAGAACGGAGTGAAACGGTCAAAATCCTGCGAAGAAAAAGCCTCCGTTCTCAGTGACTTGAAAATCGATTTCGGACGAGTTTCCCAATCACCGCTACCGAAGATACGGCTGCATATGTGTACCCATATATGCATGCAGCATCACGGCCGCTTCATACCAATCCCTTCGCTTCATAATTTGCTTAGCAAATGAATGAATACGAGCGTCAGGAACGGTCGTCCATTTGTGGGCGGGCGGGCGTTTGGGTCGGTATGTTGTGGCTTGATAGGGCCCTTATAAGGGCACCTTCCTTGGAAAGGCGCTATGCAGCGCCTGCTCAGGGTCGCGGAATTCCGTCCTGCCAGGCGTATTGATCCTAGTCGTCTTGGGGGATTTATCGTGCCAACTGCCTTTAAGTTCTACCATTTGTCACAATCCATCCAAAAGTTATGCCTTGTCATGCGAGTTTGATATTATTTTTTTCGAGTCAGCACGTTAAGCTTAACCTCGCTCGGGTGGGGGTTCTATTCAAAGGGTGGAGAGGAACGTAATATTCCATTCCACTCCGCACTTTTTTATATGTTTTCGTCGTGATTTACTTTCCATAAAGTTTTCTCAGTAGTCTAGGCACCGTTCAAAGTTCGAATTGGACCAACTACTTAGTGCAGTCGGTACTAGCAATTCACGTGAAAACATCGCTGTAATCGATGAAACATTGTTCACTGTTTACACGATAGAATACAAAAAATTCCATCCTTATTGTTATTCATTTATTCTCATTTTTATTATTCTTCTTCAAGATCATATGTTGCTCTGTATAATATTATAGATATATATACTCCTGGAAGTAAACAGATCCTTACTGGAAAATTGGTACTGCGCATTCAACACGGCAGACTTCATCAAGGAATTTATTTCCCACAGGTTTTAAGAGCTCTACAAAATGGGCTGACGTGCGCTCGTCTCCGAAGATCTTGTTCTTGCCATGTGCATGGAGAAGGGGTGTGCAGCTAGAGGGTTGTGGGTTAGCAGATTTGAAGAATTCAACCTTCATCACTTGAAAGTACGCAGAACCGGCGATATAGGGTTGTGGCAACAGGACTACTTGGGACTCCACCCAAAGGAACGTGGTTCACGATCAGGCATGCCACGTACCATACTAAACGCGCCACTAGATTGCACCCGAGCACTTGTAATAGCTGACCACAGACCTTGTTACTGCTATAATTTGAGTTCGTATCCCTCAGCACCGAACGGAAGCCATCTCACTAGGGAAGGTCGTCAGGTCGAAGTGGCCATTTGTGATGAGATGTAGATCACTAGACGTGGTTTTGGACGCTGATCTTGAATCTGCCTTCAAAATTTGCAAAGCGATTCTCTGAACGGAGTTATGGAGCCGCGTTTACCACGCAACAGGTCATGGGATCGGATCCCTGCTGAGCTTAACTTTTTTGCTTGTTGCGCAAACGTGGCAAAAAGTGATTTTGCCGTCACTACTACTTCAGTTCTCACCTGAGCTTGTCTGAAGAAAAGTTTGCCTCCATTAACTCTAGACTACAGTGCACTACAGTGCTTCTACAAGGAGTCCAAGCGCAGTAATAAATGGAGGCAAACTTTTCTTCAGACAAGCTCAGGTGAGAACTGAAGTAGTAGTGACGGCAAAATCACTTTTTGCCACGTTTGCGCAACAAGCAAAAAAGTTAAGCTCAGCAGGGATCCGATCCCATAACCTATGGCGTGGTAAACGCGGCTCCATAACTTCGTTCAGAGAATCGCTTTGTAAAATTTGAAGCCA
>MU912508.1:0-22790 GCA_036418165.1 Cooperia oncophora
TCACCTGCGACCCTCTGCTGACCTTAATCCACGTTTTTTCCGGTCTTTGAAGTGCTCTGGGACAGTTTTAGAGAATTTTCTGGCTCCGCCCACCTCGGGCTGGCCCCGCCCACAATATGTATACCCCACATTTCTCAATCGGCGACCCCTTGCTGACCTGAATTCACTTTATTCCGGTCTTCGGAGTGCTCTGGAACCGTTTTACAGACCTTTTTGTCTGGCTCCGCCCACCTCGGAGCACCCACAATGTTTTTGCACCACGATCCATTTTTGAGTTAGGGCCGCGATATTAGGGCCTAGCCAGACAGAGCAAATACTATCGCAGCGCCGCGTGTTCCACGCCCTCCCTCCTGCAGGGCACACATCCCGTTGTAGAGAATTTTTGCCAAGGAATTTGGATTTTGCTGAAGGAAGGAGAATTTGCTGCTCCGTCGGTATGACCCCTTTCGCCCTACCTCTTAGCAAATTTTATCGAACTTTCGCCGTCGAGCAAAGGGGAGGGGAATCAAGACTGCAATGGTAAGGTCAACCTAGGTAATAGTATACATACACTCAAAATCCCTATGGTGAGGTAGCCGTGGCTGCGTGCTTGAACTGAATCGCTACCGCTACGCTTTTCGCAAGATATTTTCAATTTGGGGCAATCGGGTCGTGCCTTGTCCGACACAGATCAAGATGACAGTTGTCTCAATTTGAAATATACTATGAGTAACCAATCCTATGTCCATGTTCGGATGCCACGCCTACTCCATCTCAAGGATAAGGAGTGCTCAAATACAGTCTTGATGCCTACAAAGGCGTGTGACGGGGCGTGGATTGGAGCGTTGCCAAGATGGCCTTCTTCACTGGTGATGCCATCGTGAGTCCGCAACAATTGGCGGGAAAGGCTGTCCTGGCGCGATCCAACTCACGTAACTTCACACGATCTATCATTTGCAGAGAACACGACTACAGTTTCAAAATCATCAACCAGAAAAGTGCTCACGCAGATTGACCAAGTTTTCTTCAATCTGTGGACAACTCGCGCTCAATCTCTTCAATCGCGTCATTTCGTTGTTGTTGTGTCTCGCGCACAGGGCCATTATCCACGCCTATGATCACCGACCACAGTGTATTCCGGCTTTCCACGTATGTTCGGTTGTTCACTCTCCCCGGCGTCCCTCCCGTAGAAGGAACCGATCCCCTCAGTCACCACATCTTCAATCAACGATTTTCACTGTTGTGACAGCATTTTTTGTGTATTTTTCCTTTACAGGGTTCTGCAAATGCAAAGAGTGCAGGTAGTCGTGTACACCCCTCCACCTCCGACTAGTCTAGCTATTCTTACATTGGTCCCTATTGTATCATGCATGGCGTGGGATCCCCGCCCATTTTGACCTGATATACCGTTCGCAAAGCTGCTTCAATATTTCGAGTCTGGATATGGAATCCCTCGCTTCATCGGTGTTCTACGAGCATACAAGTAATCGGGTGAAATATTGCGCTCCAACGCGCAAAAGCTGCGACGCGGCCACTTCCTTCGGAAAGGACTAAGTTTTGCCATTGTTCTTCTTTTGATTAAGATCATCTCTGTCTGGGAGAATTCGTCCGTATCATCCAGTTTATTGGTCTGCTAATTTATCGAACTGTGTAAACCCACCAACCTTTTAGTTGTCAATTTCGTTTAGGAGTCGGAAACTTATGAGTTCAGATTTTCATTGCAGAATGAAGAAGTCTTGCAATCTTTGTGGAGAAGCAGTAAGCACTGGTAAACTGAAGAGAATGTATACTGGATCAAAACACACGAATCTTATCACGCTTGCTTCCCTTTCACTGATTGGAGTTGTGGAAAGGGACAATGTTGACACTGTTTTGGGACAGATCAGCAAGAGTTCGAGCCGTGTTTGCTACTCTCATATTAAGCAAGCGGTGAGTTCATAAAGTTCTCTATTGGGATTAAGCTTTAATCGCACTTATTAAGGACAGGCCCAGTATTTGTGCGCCGAAATAGCAGCTAGAGGAATGCAACATTCTTATGGTAAGGGTCCCACTGCTGGAGGAACTCCTGCATACGTCAGCACTTCAGATATTCCGCAAAATCTTATTGATGTAATCAATGGGATGACCAAGGTAGGTTCTGATTCACGGTCTAGTTATCTGCGGATGATGGGGCGTGTCGGCGTGGCTGCGTTCGGCGCGCTGCCAAACCCATTCTCCAGCAGTTTGAGGCGTGTAGGTGAGAACAACTGGTTGAAAACACTGATACGAACGACGTTGTTCGCCGAAGGAAAAAAGGGTTGGCACCGTGCCAAACGTAACGGCGGTGATACGCCCCGTTATCCGCAGCTAACCAAACTATACAGCCTCGTTTCTCACGTAGTAAGTGTCTGAATTTCAAGACCAATGTTGTCATCAGCGCTCGAGATGTTCGTTCGTACGTCAATCTTGCGTTAAAGAAATTCGAAGCCGATTCTCTGTGGCCTGAGCACTGTCCCGACGAGGTGGTTTGGAAATCATTCCCGGTATCGCAGTGCTGGAACGCAGAGTAACCCAAATTTCAGGTGGAGTTGGAGAAGCCTCCGCCCATGGTTGAATCCATGGAATCTACTGCTCCTCCGGAACTGCTGATTAAAGCCGAAGTGGAGCTCGAAGATGATTTCGGCATGATTGAGAAACCTGAAGAAAATTATGATGTGGCTGCTACTCCGGATACGAAGGTGTGGTGAAAGTAACGTACAATTATTCTGTTCCTGCTGCATTCATACTTTGCGTCGGCGTTTTGAGCGACTAGGAAAGTAGAGTTATTGATCCAACCTTGCGGGCGTATGCCAGCTTACGGCAGCGTTCCGAGCGACCAGGAAAGTATAGATGTCGATCTAGCTCTTTGTCTGTATGCCAGTGAATTGAGCGTTTTCGCGAGTATCTTTGGATTTTTGTGGGTAATTGATGAAAACGCTGTTGGACGCCCAAAACGCTAGATCGATATCCATACTTTCTTAGTCGCTGAAAACGGCGCTGTACGCTGGCGTACGCCATATTACCCATATTTTCCTAGTAGCTGTAAACGCTGTCATAAGCTCGAAAAGCTGACGAAAAATACGAAGGCCGCCTTACTAGGTGATTTTAGGTGTATGAGCACGTCCCCGGCGGCAGCATTGATATGGAGAGCAACCCCACACCGCCGCCACAACAACTTGATCTCACGGATGCAGCTGATATGCAGAAATATTACCTTGTGAAAGGAGAAATGTTGATGAAGCTGTTCCGGTTTTGTCCCGAATGTGGACGTCGACTGGGCAAAACGCTGTTGAAATCCGTAGGCAGTGCAGCAGTGGTTCGGTTTGTATGTGAAAACTGCTTTCGTTCATCGCCTTTGAAGAAATGGGAAAGTCAGCGCCTGCAGTACGGCTCACTACTTAACCTTGATTAATCTTTAATGGGATGTGAGTGCAATATGTATTAAATTTTCACGCAAAATGAGGCTTTTCATCGAGATCAGCATTTCTGCTCGCAATTTTCTGCTCACACTTCAGGAAATTTCTTCTCCTTCAGCTTTGTCCTGCTCTGGTGCGAGTTCTCCCCTCTTTATTTTGTATCGCTTTTTTCGATTTGGCCTGTTCGGGATGAGTGTCAACTATCTTCCACAATCATCGTGTTTACCCCACGCTGTCTGGGGCGTCCCTTAGCCCTTCTGGGCAGCTCAGGACGAGTTTCACCTGAGTTGTCAAAATTCGCGCACAGTACACGACCATACCATATAAGGCAAGATGGCGCATTTTCTTCGTAAAGGGATCTACATCGAATCTCTCGCACATACTACAATTACGAACGCGATGGCCGTAATCAGTTTTTCGATCCTTCTAATCCTCAAAGACGTCCCCCTCCCAGGCAGGTCTGGGTGGTGATTGGCACAAATTTCAAAAATTGACGCGTCCGGTATTGTACGGAGGTGTAGTTTGGGAAATCCTGGCATAGCATCGTGGGCATACAGACATTTCTTGCTAGTTGCATCGTCTTGTTAGCACTTTGGTGTCAAATCGGTCATGGTGTTCACAGTATCTTGCACTTTCGATGAAAAGTAGCACTTTGTAATATGTGAATTGAAACTTGTAACGTGTATCTTATTAAAGGCAGTTGGCACGATGATTCGATGCTCGGCCTAAAATGCTAGTAGGGCGCTATATAGTGGGGAAATGGCGAAAGAACGGAGTGAAACGGTCAAAATCCTGCGAAGAAAGAGCCTCCGTTCTCAATGTGTCCAATTTTGGACGAGTTTACCGTTTCTTGTCAGTTATCGCTACCGAACATACGGCTGCGTGTGTACTCATATATTCATGCAGCACCACGGCCGCTTCATATCAATCCCTTCGCTTCATAATTTGCTTAGCAAATGAATCAATACGAGCGTCAGGAACGGTCGTCCATTTGTGGGCGGGGGCGGGCGTTTGGGTCGGTATGTTGGCTTGATAGGGCCCTTATAAGGGCACCTTCCTTGGAAAAGGCATTATGCAGCGCCTGCTCAGGGTCGCGGAATTCCGTCCTGCCAGGCGTACTAATCCTACTCGTCTTGGGGAATTTATCGTGCCAACTGCCTTTAAGTAGTTTCCTTCTAAAAATGATTTCTATCTTGTGAAAATTCTTTCGGTATTTTTCTGTTTACAATGTTGTAGCGAAGGTCCAACAGGCAGATTATTAAGTACCCAACTGACGCAGTTCGGCGACGAGGAGGGGGGGGGGCATTTTGCACTTTCACTGCTTCACTACTTCCGGTTTACAAGTCTCACTCTGGTGAAACTTGTGAACTCTTGTGAAGCTGGAGCAAGCTCGTCTAGCCACCATGGTAAAACGTGTCAACTCAAGAAAACTTTATTTAGATGGGTCGACACACAGATGGGAAGCAAATGCACCCCCTCCCCCGTCGCCGAACTGCGCCTACCCACCTATATTGTTCACTCTCTTGGGAAAGCTACAGTCATGGATGGTTCAATTAACTTGTTGATTTCTTCTTTGCGTAGGCTCTTGAGTAGCCTCTAGTACTGTACATATAATTCAAATGTTCCATCACTATTTGCTATCTATCCTGTAACCCCTTTTGTTGTTTTCCTTTTTTCTTTTTGTAGTTTCATTTCCTCTATTATTCCTCGCTTTTGAGTTTTCGTGCAGAAGGGGAGGATAACCCTTGTACATAAAAGAATTGTCTTCTGTTGTTGTGTTTTCATACCCTTTTATGGTTTTGTTAGTTGGAAGGAAAAAATGACACATCTTATACGAAATTTTTGTTCTATCACACTGAATTAAAAACAGTAATTTGTTTGAGAAACCCCTTAGAGGCTTTCCTGAATGCGGCTAGCTGGGCCTCAAGGGATACCTAAAATCACTTTCCGAGGTCATCGTGTCTTCTTGAAATCTTTGTCATCCAGAAGGCGCTGAAGCTATGAAAGCACTGGTGATGGGAGGCTGCGGAGGGTAGGGTGGGTAGGCGATGATGTTCATCCCTATGTCGTCAGCTCACTCTTCGTCATTGTTGCGGTGAATGTGAATGTGAATGCGTTGTCGTGCTGGAAGTAAACTAATTTGGTGTTGACGATAATATCGAGGTGAAACTCAAGCTTTTGTAGTTGTAGTGGCCATGGGTAATGCAGACGTTGGCCGTCACTATCGTTCCCTCGTGAAGTAGCTTCCAGTCCTCCACGCCATGAACGTCACACCACATGCCCAGCATAGACTTGAAGGTCGGGTTGTGGCACGTCTTCTGCTTTCTTGACAACCCACTAGCACAGATGTGCAAGTTAGAGAAGAGTGAACCACTTCCCACCCCGTGACAAGGGTGTCCAGACGCGCAAATGTGCGCTTGATAGTGAGAAAAGTGAGCGCCATTTCTGCCCCGCGATCTATGTCGTTTTGCGTCAGTGCGTGGGGTGTCCATCCTCCTCATCCTTCCTCTACCTACTGTCGTACTTTATTGCCTTTTTGCCGAGCGGGAATAGATAGCACCAGAGAAACGCAGAAAGCGCGAACCGAAAAATTCTTCAAGGGTGAACCCTCTTTCCCAGCGACAAGCAGCAAGCAGCTACGCCCCACCCTGCTCTAAGCTACCATTAACGACCAATACCTGAAAATACCCCAACGTAGGACGTGCTGTGAGGTATGAACTAGCTGTGATGGTGAGCTAAGGCTACGGCAGCTCAGCCTAAGCTGCGATAACGATCTCCGATAAAATAATGCGCTCTAGAGGGTAAGCCGCGACGCGGCCGCTCCCCGGCTAACAGAACCGGCACAGCGAAGTCTTTCTCCCATCGGTACAGCGCTTCTTACCAAGCAGGTGTGTACCTGGGAACTGGGGGGATGTTCTGGTTTCCTGCAGTTGTTAGGATTGCTACAGCACCCACAACCGCTTTATTGTCTACTCGTCAACTGCAAGGTAGAAACAGTATGTTTTTGTGTTCAGGTTCGAAATGAAGAGGTCTTGCGCTCTTTGTGGACGTGCCTCCATCGCTAAGAACATGAAGAGGATGTGTGTTGGATCGAGAAGTACAAATCTCATTATGGTTGCTTCGCTGTCATCGGTCGGAATTGTTGCTAGATCGGATGTTAGCACTGTTGTGGACTTCATTAGCAGGAATTCAAGATATATTTGTTATTCGCATGTAATGCAAGCGGTAAGTTTTGAGCGACTTTTGTTACTATTTGTTACTGTTCTCGATGCCACTACATTTTCTATGAGCAGACGCAGTATTTATGTGCTGAAATAGCAGCTAAAGGAGGGCACCTTTCGTACTATAATGGTGAAGCATATGTCACTACTGAGGATATCCCGCTTCATGTTGTTGAGATGATCAATGGATTTAACAACGTAAGTTCTACAAATACAAATACTTTAGTTCGCTGCGTCGAAGGGGCGTGTCAGGCAGTGTGAATGTGCCACGGGGCCAAATCCGTTTTCTGCCAATTCTTTATGTGGGTATGCGACTGCAATTAGTAGAAAAGGATAGTGCATCCCGCCACTTGCTTCGCTTGCTCGCTTCATAGAACAGGTGGAGAATGTTTTGGCACCTCACCAAACTCATACCGCCTGCCACGCCCCTTCGTCCGCAGCGAACTATACTATGGCTTCATCTCTCATACTTTACGAAAATCCTTTCTAAGACTGATGCTGTCATCACCGCTCGAGATGTGCGCTTGTTCATTAATGTCGCGTTCAAGAAGTATCCCGCGACTTCTCTGTGGCCCGGGGTCCTCTGCAGAGGAGGAGGTTTAGACACGATTACAGTTATACTGCTAAAGTATCGCGCAATGACTCCATTTTCAGAGTGGAGAAATAACGGCTCGATCTGAGCCAGTTGTTCAAGTAGAAGTGGGTTATGGAGATGATGTCGGCGTGAAGCGTGAAGGAGATGTTGATGTAGCATCTAATTTGACTACTGAGGTTCTGCCTGTATAACGCTCGTTTATTGTGTTACCAATAAAATAGACGTTTAGGTGTACCAGCACGTCCCTGGTAACAGCGATTTGGAATGTAGCTCCATACCAGAGTCATTTCAATACGAAAAGACGGATGCAGTTGATCTGCATAGGTACTATCTCGTGAAAGGAGAAAGGTTGATCAAGTTGTTCCGTTTTTGTCCCGAGTGTGGACAGCCAGTAAATATGACGCAGTTGAAACCGGTTGGTACTGCAGCTGTAGTTCGGTTCGAGTGTGAAGGCGGCAGCGTTTGTGTACCGCCTATGAAAAGGTGGGAAAGCCAACGTCCGCGATACGGCGGCAGTATCGAACGTTGAGCAGGTCCATTTTTTATAAATTTTAGATGTTTTGTATCAATTTCTATTTGAACCTAAGCGTTTTCTTTGAGATTTGTCACTAATGCTCACTATCGTTTACCAGATTCATGTTTTATATGTTTTGATTCATGTTTCCATGCAATATCCGTTTCGTCCTAGGCCAATAGGTGAAGAAAGAATAATCAGTGTGCGTCAGCGTCTCATTAAAGGCAGTTGGCACGATAAATCGCTATACAGGTGTAGGATTTGTACAACTGGCTTAACAGAATTCCGTGACCTCGGACAGGCGCTGCGTGAAGCCTTTTCCAAGGAGGGTACCTCTATAACGCCCTATTGAGCAACAACTTTACGTCCCAAACGCCTTCCTTGCCCGCCCGCCCACAAACGGACGACCGTTTCTGACGCTCGTATTCATTCATTTGCTGAGCAAATTATGAAGCAAAGGGATTGGTATGAAGCGGCGGTGATGCTGCATGCATATATGGGTACACATATGCAGCCGTATCTTCGGTAGCGGTGATTGGCAAGATGCGTACGGGAAACTCGTCCGAAATCGATTTACAAGTCACTGAGAACGGAGGCTTTTTCTTCGCAGGATTTTGACCGTTTCACTCCGTTCTTTCGCCATTTCCCACTATACAGCGCCCTACTAGCATTTTAGGCTAAGTAGGAAACCATCGTGCCAACTGCCTTTAAGATCTCACATAATTGTAGCTATGTTCATCCTGGGCGGCAAGTCGCAATTTTTTCCCACTAGCGGTTCAATGGCGCTTCAATCAAACTTCACTGGCGACTTTTGAAATTGTTTTTGCGCAAAACTGTGCCTGTTCTTTGGACATAGCTTAGTTAGCTACTGACGACAAACAGACTGGGACATTTCTTCTCATATCGCGCAATCTGCCAAACAGGGTACGCCATCGTTGTGATAATCACAGCAAGGGGGGGGGGTCGTACAGCTTGAAAGATGGAAGATTTATTCATTGTTCCTCATGTGCAGAACCCGTGAAGAGACATCTGAAGACGGAACCTGCAAGCTCAGAAGTGAAGAACAGGCGATAACAGGAAGTACGATGGTCGCCTACAACGGCAGGGCACATCGTTGGTTGGGGAATCCCAACAGGGGGGGGGGTCGTAATGAGTGCGGTAGCCAGTAACGAGCAGTCAGTGTGCTGAGTCCTGTACAGCGAAGCTTGCTTTGTAGAGAACTCGGATATGTAAAAAAAGTACAAAACTTTCATTCATCAAACTAATCTGAAATAACTGGAAATATAAAAAGTCGACATCATCTCGTAAGTGACTAAACAGTACAACTCATACTCTGGTTCGCTGCGGATGATGGGGCGTGTCCGCGATCGCGCTTGGCGCTGAACCTGTTTTTTTCGACAAACGACAGGACTACCATATCGTTCGTATCAGACGTTTTCCAGCAGTTGGTCTCCTTTATCGGAATCAGCAATTGGCGGAGCACGAATCTGGCGGCGTCGACAGGGACACGCTCCATCATACGCAACGGAAAACACTAAACAAGTGCACAGGTTCGCCATGGACCTCCCTGAATCCTATAGACACATTTGCTCGCGTGGACAGACATTACGCTCAAATTGCACCATCCCATCACCTCTGCGCGGACCTCAATGCGCGGCGCATCCAAAGTTAGCATGATTGGCGCTAAACAAACCACATCCTGCTCCTGCTCCACCACAGGATACGTTCTACATGTATTTCTGGTTATTCGAACACGCTCGCTTGAAACCGTACACAGAAAACGGACTTTCGAACAGTTCGGAGTGTTCCCCAAAAAATCCCCAACGCTGAATTTTCTCTATGAATTTGGCGACCTTCATAAACATTTCAGTACTTTTAGGAAGCTCAAACCTTCCTCTACACGACTGCGGTCTCCTCTTTCCCACAGGTCCGCTTGCCCTTCAAAGACACCCTGTTTTTCTGAAAACTCGCCCTCCAATCCAACCACCTTGCACGGCTGGTCCTGCCCAGAATCCCTTCCAATCGATTCCTCACCATTTTCCAGCTGATCGGCTGGTATAGCTCCATTTCTTTTCTTTTTTTCTGTTATGCTGTCTGTTTTTCTGTTATGTTATGCTATTTCTGCTTTCGGTTGCGTTATGTTATGCTACATCATTTAGGCCGCGTTCATAGCTTGCGACGGTGAAGAAATGCAAAATGAGAAATGGCGAATTGCTGAAAAATTGGAAATTGTAATGCTTTTCGTCATTTCTGCATTTTCCGCACTTCTGCATTTCCGCATTTCTGCATTTCTTCAAATTGATGTGTATATTACGCCTTCCATCATTTCCTCGGATTCCGCATTGCTTCATGGCCTTAGGCTTTGTAGGGTGGGGGGATCAGCACATTCGCTACTTCACATCCTGGTATTCATTGCGTCACAAAAGTTGACAGGTATTCCTCCAAACTTTGAGTGGAATCACTTTATGCCTTTACAACCTAGAGCCGCCATATAGCTCTAGTGCCTAGCTCGAGCTCGAAAAGAAAAACAAACTGTAAGAAAAAAAAGGGGGGGGGTTGTACTGAACCCCCCAAAAAGGGGAGGGGGTCGTACGGGTTCGACCGAAATCCCCAACTAATGCTGTGACCCTGCTACAACGACGTCAAAGACTAATAATCAGATGAAACATGTACCTGTTCGGACCTTCTGGTCGTAACAGCGCATCTGCTTGCATTTAGGAAGCCTATCTACAGTGCAGTTCTCAGCGGACGGTGGGGCGGTCCTAAGGCCACGCTGGCGAGCGGCCCGATAGTTGCCTGTCGGTGGATGGCCGCAAAAACCTTGCCTCTGCGTCTCTTACTCTGCACTCTGCGCTCTAACACACGCCGCCGCACCGTCTACCCACTCTTCCGCTATGGGCTCTTACCGATCGATAATTCTCTCGATCAGCTGATTCCTGCCGCATTTTCGCAGTATTTTTGCTAGATTCAGCTTGTTAAAGCTGAAATTTTCCGACTTTTGACTTCAATGTTCGAAGGTGAGTATTCTTACTGAAATTATATCACATTTTGCATGAATTTAGCATTAAATTGGGAAAGAAAAAAAATTGAATTGGGAATTTTAGCATGGAAAAGCGAACCATTAAGGCAACTTCGAGCTTCAAAAAAGTGTCAGAGATGGTTCTCGATAATAGCGAGATCATCTGAGACACTGCTTTGAAAACTCGGTCAATATCATAAAATAAATGGGGATATTAAGGAAAAGTTTGGAGAAATTGCGAAAATCAGAAAGAAAAACAAGTTTCCTAGGGGAATTTCATGCTAAATTCATTCAAAATGTGGAATACTTTCAGTAAGGATACTCACCTTCGAACATTGAGGTCAAAAGTCGAAAAATTTCAGCTTTAACAAGCTGAATCTAGCAAAAATACTGCGAAAATGCGGCAGGAATCAGCTGATCGAGAGCAATTATCGATCGGTAAGAGTCCAGAGCGGAAGAGTGGGTAGACGGTGCGGCGGCGTGTGTTAGAGCGCAGAGTGCAGAGTAAGAGACGGAGAGGCAATGATGATAATCTCCTGAAAGTTTTCGGCTTCCCATCGACACGCAATCACCGGAACGCTCGCCAGCGTGGTCGTAGGGAACGCCCCACCGTCCGGTGAGCGCTCAACTGTAGAAGGTACACCTCCTCAGCACTGTAGCCGGGGGTCGTATGCATGGCTCATTATAGAGGTGATGCCAGTCGGCGGCGAATGACTTTTTCTGATACTCCTTGGCGAAAATATGTTTTAGAATCATACCAAAGTCTTCAAACCAAGTGAGTGGTACTACGTCGGATCGGTGGGTTTTTTGTATCGTCCGAAAAGTGTCGCAAGGAATCGTCCGAAAGGTTTCGCAACTACATCACAACGGGGAATTTTTTGGAATACAGACCTAGGAAAAAAATAAAAGTTTCATTAAAAAGTAGAAATCTTCCCGATTTTGGCACCATTTTGTTTGTTCTACAAGTGGCCTTGTA
Organism: Cooperia oncophora; assembly: GCA_036418165.1. Classification (NCBI taxonomy): domain Eukaryota; kingdom Metazoa; phylum Nematoda; class Chromadorea; order Rhabditida; family Trichostrongylidae; genus Cooperia; species Cooperia oncophora. Next base: position 11,739 of record MU912508.1, read on the forward strand.
TGAAGATTGTTTCAGCTGTTCGAAGCGTAAGAACTCGTATGACCGTAAAATGTCATAACAGGGTTACGACATTTTACGGTCATACGAGTTCTTACGCTCGTAAGGGAGTTCCTTTGAAAAGATTTTTTAGACTCGGGTAATAAGTGTCTTAGTGCTTCACAGCCCCGCTTTCCCCCTCTTCAAACTCAAAGAACCGCGACCCGACCGGTCGCGGTGATATAAACTGTAGAGGCACCTGCACTGAATTGTTTATCTGATGGCCCGATAAGCAACTTAGTGTTGGTACTCTCATGGGGCATGAATTTGCCAGCACTTAACTGTTCATATGGTAGCAGATAACGATTTTTGCTGGCGAAATATCGTTTATCTTCTATCGGATGTACAGTTCCTTCATTTTTGGCCCTGTGTGGAAATAACGTTTGCTTGGTAAATTCACCCATCCTTAGCACTGAGTCCATTCATCCATCAGGCGTTGTTTCCCCCCCCCCGTGATTTTCGCTTTTATCCGCAAAAAGGAAGATTTCGCAACTCTTAGGCCATTAGCAATGGACAGGGTGGGGGGTCGTATCGAGACCCTCTCTTGGGGCGGGGTCGTATTAAGCAGAAATTTATCGCAACGCGATGCGATGGCGTGCCCTGCTGCCGATTACTAGAGCTGCTGTTTTTGATCTCTGTGTCCTTGGAGTGCATCGGCCGCAAGTGCTACGAGTGCTATTTGCTCGTGACCAATGAGGCCTCGTTCATACTGTGCGGCTGAAGAGCTTTGGCGGTTCGGAAGATTCTGCTATTCGGGCGATTGTGCAGAGGAAAGCGTCGGGGTCGATCTGTCTGTTAGAAGAATTGCGGGATTTCGCGATCTTGCGATTTGGGCGGCTCGAAACACCGGATCGCCAAGTCTCTCAAATTCCGGATCGCTTAGTCTCCCAAAACAGCGGAACAGATTGCCGAGTCTAAACGTCGGCTCGCCATTTTTTTGCGTGGACATATATTCTTTCATCGTCGTGCAATCCGTCGTATCGCCGAGTCTTCCGAATCGCCGAACCTCATCAGTCGTAAAGGACGAAGGCAGGTTTTCACGGCACATTTATGTGTAGTAACCTGGAATGGTCAAAAAACCTTTCAAGACTTGCTCGCTCAAACATTTAATACTAGAAGAAATACAAGAACGATATACATTATGCCAAGAGTGCAAGGAAGTAACATGGACTGTTCTGAAACTTGTACCGTCCGTATAGCCTTTTTGTGAGTCATGCACTTTATTTATTTAGGCATCAATAAAGATTGTGTTATCCGCGTACGTTCAATGATGCGGGCACATAACACAAAACAATATAATTAGTTCATTAGGTCCCACATGTTATTAGTGTTTTCGGCACTATTTGCCCTTTACTGCCCCAATCTTCCGAAAACAGGCCAGTTTTGACCGACTTTTTTCTGCCTTGGCAGAATTGGCTGAAAATTTGTACCCTGGGGTAGTTTGACCTCCTGAACATGAATATCACATCCGCTAGGCACGAAACCTCCTGGCGCCGGCGCCAAAATACCTCAAATCACCAAATTCGCTGAAAACTTGTTCTCAGGGTAGTCTGACCTCCTGAACACGAATATCACATCCGCTCGGCCTGAAACCTCCTGCGCCCGCGCTACAGGTGCTGGCGCCAAAATACCCCAGATCACCGGCGCCTGTGGCGCGGGCGCCAGGAAGTTTCGGGCTAAGCGAATGTCATATTCGTATTCAGGAGGTCAAAATACCCCAGGAGACAACATTTGAGCCAAATCTGTCCACGGAGAAAAAAGTCGGTCAGAAACTGGCTCAATTCTGGATGGTTGGGGCAGTAAAGGGTTAATAGTGTCGTGTTTTTGAAAGCCCGCTATCTTTTTGCCCCGTGAAAGACTCGCTTAGCTTTTACTTTTCTTACGTAACTTTCCCTGTTTTTATATCAGTTGTAGAATGCGCTCTGTTCCTTTCGTTTTTCGTTCAGTGACGATTTAGCCTACCCCTATCGGACATCAGTTTTGTCTCCCACAGTCGCTGACGCCACCACTTTGTTTCTTGCTCCTTATTCCTTGGAAGATAGTGTTTCTTTTCTCCTAACTTCGGTTGTATATAGTGCTCTAACGGTTGCAGTTCACCTGATTTTGGCTTTAACTTGCTTTGCAACTAGTGACTGAGCTTGAACCTAGTCCAGTATTAATATTTGAAGGGCACAGTTTGCTGTCGCAGCAAGTTCAACGTTTTGAGCAGGGCAGTTTTCACTAAATATACACAGTAAACTAACATTGAATGTTTTCTACAGATATTTTTTCTGAGGGGAAACAGTGTCCTTTTGTTGTTTGGATGTATATCTAAAGAAAAGTGGAAATTTAAGGGTATATTCAGGCGCAGTTTATCGACGGGGGGGGGGCATTTTGCTTTCCATAGATGTGTCGACCCATCTAGGTAGCGTTTTCTTGACACGTTTTGGGATGGTGGCTAGACGATCCTGCTCCAGCTTTACAAGAGTTCACAAGTTTTACCAAAGTGAGATTTGCAAACCGGAACAAGGGAAGCAGTGATAGTACAAAATGCCCCCCCCCCGTCGATAAACAGCGCCGTATATTCGTTCTATACTCATTCTGTTTTTTTTTTATTTCTCTGATGGCATACCGAATGCATCAAGAGATTAGGTGCTACTATTGTCACACTCCGGGACATGTCATATTGTGATTCATTTTCACTGCTTAGTTCATCTGGATGTCTTATGAGCATGATTGTTAACTTTATATTTTGTGCTGCACAGGACGAATGTGAATGAAGATTCCAGTGATGTTTGTTGTTCAAAAATTACTGGAATATAACACACTAGAGGGAAGCAGAGAATGAAACGAAGAAGTGAGTGCGCAAGGTTGACATAAACGAACGCTGTCACTGAGTTGCAAAGCCTAATGGTAAATAATTGGCACATACCCCTCGCATAAGCGAAAATAGTCTGCTCCAATGCGAAGGCCGCGACGCGACCGCTTACTTCTTCGCAGCTGAATTTTCCTGTTCGTGTACTGCTTCAGATTTGCAGCACTTCTTAGTTTTCTTATTTGCTCAGAACGCAAGGTAGCAATTGAACTGTCCTGTTTACCTGTTTGTCACTTTCAGAACCGTTGTTTAGTTTAGGTTTCACTGCGCAATGAGAAGATGTTGCGCTCTTTGTGGAAATATAGACAGCGAGAAAGCCATGAAGAGGATGTGTACTGGATCAAAAAACACGAATCTTATTATGGTTGCTTCGCTTTCATTAGTTGGGATAGTGGATAGAGCAAATGCTGAAGCAGTTGTAGAAGAGATTAGCAGAAATTCTAAATATATTTGTTATTCGCATGTAATGCAAGCGGTAAGTTTTGTTCTATTTTGCTAGTATCTCATTCTGATCTCTTTTTACGTGCAGGCTCAATATTTATGTGCTGAAATGGCAGCTAGAGGGAGACGTTTGTCGTTTTACAAAAGTGAAGCGTACGTCACTTCTGAAGATATTCCGGCAGATTTTGTTGAAGTGATTAACAGCATAAACAACGTGAGCTGTAAACTTTCCATCTTCTCTTAAACATTGTAAATTTCAAAGTTTAAGAGCAATACTACAATCACAGCTCGAGATGTGCGGTCGTTTGTTAATTGCATGTTGAAGAGGTATCATGCGTCTTCTCTATGGCCTGAGCAATATACGGAAGACGAGGTTTGAAAACGATTGTTATTATTTCACTATTACTACCGAAAAACTCGATTTTTTTTTCGCTGAAACTTCGCTCACAGATGTAATTAGATGCCCTGTTCACGAATATGGTATTCACGTCTAGAGCGACATTTGGCGAGATTAGTCGCCAGTTTTCTCGAAAATGTTATATTTATTTCACCTATCACACCAAAAACAAGAAAACTCGTATACTGGGGTTATTCGATGTCCTAATCACGAAAAACACCCTCTTTGGGTACTCTGACCATACGCGCTGTGCTAAGGCTTACGAGAAGGAAACCACTTCTGCTCTCAGGCTCAGCTTTAGCAAAGCGCTATATTTCGCAGGTGTCGCCATTTTCGTGATCAGTGTATCATTGAGCCTTACTATGCAGGTTTTTACAGATTTTGGTCAAAAAGGTGCGGTGGTCATCGGCGTCATTTGGCGCGAAATGGCGCTAGCGACAAGAACGAATGTCATATTCGTGATCAACATGTCAAATAATTCTCGTATACAAGTTTGCATCGATTTAGTGGCAAAGGTGATGGGGCGAGGGGCACCGAAAATGGATGTAATTCTTGTGATCAGGATACCGTATTACATCTGTAGGCAGAATTCCAGCAGGAATAACTTTTTTTGGGTTTTTGGAGTCGTAATAGCGAGATAAAGCCCGATTTATTGTTTCTTTAGCGCTTGATATTCAAAAGTTCAGATGGAGATGAAATTGCCTGTGCCTGAAGCTGGAGCTTCTACTGCTCGTCCTGAGCAGGACGTTAAAGTCGAAGTTGACTCTGGAAATGATGTTGATATGATGGAGAGACATGGAGGGAATGATGACGAAGAGTCCACTTTTGAAACGAAGGTATAAAAATAACGGCACTATTTACCCTTTACTGCCCACCATCCAAAATGAGCTTGTTTCTGACCGACTTTTTTCTCCGTGGACAGATTTGGCTCAAATGTTGTCTCCTGGGGTATTTTGACCTCCTGAATACGAATATGACATTCGCTTAGCCCGAAACCTGGCGCCCGCGCCACAGGCGCCGGTGATCTGGGGTATTTTGGCGCCAGCGCCTGTAGCGCGGGCGCCAGGAGGTTTCAGGCCGAGCGGATGTGATATTCTGTTCAGAAGGCCATACACGGGTGTAGGTTAGGACTCCACGAGAGGTCACGGCTGCCATGTCTCGCCTCGCCGCGCGCGGCGATTGCAACTGATTTTACGAGAGCAACATGGTCGTGCGATTAAGATCCCGGTCCCTTCACATAGTTCTGGCATCACGCGAATCTGCTTGGGATTTTTCCAAACCAGAATATTCAATGGGACGACAGTATTTTTGAATGGCAGCTGTACTTATTCGACGGGTTGCTGTATTTCTTCAATAGGACCTACTTTCACCGTCTGGCCGAGAATCTTAAACCTTACAATATCTTACAATTGAGGCCAAAAGAAGGATTCACCCTGAAAAGAATTTTCGTAGATTGCTGATGTATTCTCTAAATATTATTTCTATGTTAATGGGCGTTGTTTTATACTAGTAGTTGAATATCGGGCCCATTCCTTTCATAGCCTTCACACCTGCAAGTATAAAGCAGACGGTTGGAAATCTCATGAACTATGCAAATGCAAAAAATACATAGCGAAAGCATCGCGGAGAGCACCTCCGCGGCGGCGGCAGGCTGACCTCTCGTGGAGTCCTAACCGTTCCCCCCATACCACCCCTGAGAACAAGTTCTCAGCGAACTTGGTGATTTAAGGGTTTTGGCGCCGGCACGGGCGCCGGCACCCGTGGCGCGGCGCCAGGAGGTTTCGTGCCTAGCGGATGTGATATTCATGTTCAGGAGGTCAAACTACCCCAGGAGACAAATTTTCAGCCAATTCTGCCAACGCAGAAAAAAGTCTGTCCAAAGAGCTTTCGTCTTATTTTTCCTCTACAAGGTGTGATTTTAGGTGTTTGAGGACGTCCCTGCAAATAGCGATGTGGAGGGCAACTCCCTGTCAATGTCACAGCAGGTTGGGATGACGCATGCTACCGATTTACAGAAGTACTACCTCGTAAAGGGCGAAATGTTGATGAAGCTCTTCCGTTTCTGTCCCGAATGCGGGAAAGCGACTGGGCAGGGCACAGTTGAAATCGGTTGGCACTGCAGCTGTGGTTCGGTTTGTATGTGAGAGCTGCAGCGTCCGTCCAGTTGGTGTTAAAAATTGGGAAAGCCAAGGGCGAGCCGGGTCTACGAAACGTGTTCAGTAGTAAATGTTGGAATTTATCTTATTCGTATTTCCAGTGGATTTTGTAAATTATGATGTTGTATTTCTTCTATGTATATTGCTTCATGTGTACGCATGTATTCATATGTAAACCCTAACGTTCAGCTTTCTCCTAGAGGTGAACCATCATTTTTTAACCACCTTTTACCGGCGATTCCTGCACGTCTTGTGCCCAGTCATCAATTTTAGGTGTAATGGAAGGAACGAATGATTTCTGGTACACCGTACGATCTTTTCGAGATCTCCCTACGTTTTAGCTTTGTTAACATTGATCGGTAAGTCAGTGAAGTCAACAAAATTTTGAAGGAGAGATTATTGCTACTTCGCCATTATTCGGAGCATCCTTCAGATGTCATTGGCGATTTAGGTTATTGAGAAACCGTATGTAAGGATATAGTTCTGCCAAACTTTAAAAAATTCATAGAGATTCGGTGGGGGACGAGGACGCACTCACCTGCGAATACTGCCTCGGAATCTGACACTGTCAGAGAAAATCCATCAATTTGCTTTTTACAGCCATTCCTGTAATCAGCGAACTTACGAGCAAGCGCTTTCATCTGTATTTTACAAGTGCGTTTACCGAAAACAGTCAAGTGTAGCCCTCAGAACCAAGATTTGTTAGAGTTATCTGACACAAGACAAAATATCGAAAATTGTCAAAGTTTGCGATAAAAGAGTAACTATGATAAGTGTAATGTGAAATTGAGACGAACACAGCTATCAAACAAGGAAGGACAATACCTACAATGTTTCAATATATACCATTTTCATTGTCAATCGGACATTTCAAATCGAAACAAAACTCCAGTTTTTTCCCCGGTGACGCGAAAGAATAACCTGCTAGATCGCAATCTAGCTTGCAGTTCTGGATGAGTTTCCAGAGGGAGCGGAGCTTCTGTGAGGTGGGTGAAGCAGCCTAAAAATGCGAGGAAAAAATTAAAATTCCGTTGGAAGACAAAAAGCGTGACCAAGGGACGGGACTCGGGGTCTTGCTTCCTAAATGCGTTTTATGTGTACGCACATCTTGTGAGGGAGGAATGTGAAAAGGACGTCTAACTGTAAGAAAGTTGTAGAAAATGTAAACTTGCACTTCATTAAAAATTGGGCGGAGTCGCACGTGTGTCTGTATCACAGGAGGAGAATTCGTAAAACATTTTGGAAAACAATGACCACGCTGAAAAGTGGGCTGGGATGTTGGAACGGAACCTACAGCAGTACATAGTATGGCCAATCAACTGCCCGATGTAGCTATGCCTGATAAGCGACCCATGTGACTCATGGTACCACTTCTTGAACAAACGCGGATTCTGCTCAGGTTCATCATGTGCTTGCGCTCCCTAACAGCTCTCCTCCTCTGGGACAGGGTCATTATTTTGCCACTTCATAAAGGCTGGACGTCAAAATGATCGACATAAGCCACACCTAAAACGCCTCTGCGAGCGCGTTCATACTTCGCGTTCGCGGTCTGAACACGCTCTGATACAGAGATACAGCGTACTTCTTTTCATATCTGTAGTAAGCCACACGTTGAATTCAGAAAAAAAAGTAGGGTAAAACGCGATTGCAACATATTCTGGTATTTAATTATTTATTATAAATTTCTCAATGTGAACAAAAATGATGATGTATTAGTAACATTTGCTCAACGGAACACGGATGCCGCTCAATTCTATCAAGTGCTTCCCGTACTTCTCGTACAGCTCTCCTCCTTCCTGAAACAATGTGGTTGCTATTTCACAATAACAACTAAATCGCTTCACAAATATGCCATCACAAGCTCGACACAAGCCTCACCTGAAACGCCTCTGATGGTTCACGCATAGTAAGCGCTATTCTTCTTCCACGAATGTGTTGCGAAAACACCGCATGCTTCCACTCGTATCTGAAATTAAATTTGTTTCAAACATATGAAAAGAAAAAATTAAACATTTCTAATGGAAACATGCTCTTCCCACAGGCAAGCCCACGATATAATGCTTCAACACTTATAATGTCTATGAAAAGTGCAAGGGCGGTCCGCATTCTACTGCCACTCAGGAACGTGGCTGCTGAACTATGACCCACGCAATGGCTTGCAAACCAGCCGATGAACAAGTCAGTGTCCCACCTCTTCCAAATGAGTCCGGTATCAATTTACCATTCGGAGAGTAGAGCTGAACGTACCCTATATCCATTTGAGTAGGTCTGCGATTGGCCACTACTATGCTGCCCTAATATAACCATGATTCCAGAACGTTAAATGTTTAATTAAGCTTATGTGATGGCGAAACGTTGACCACCACAAAAAAAGTCACCAGGTAGTGGGATCTCGTTGCAAGCGAGGGGCTGAAGCCGCTATGCGGCAGGAAATGGTCCTTTCCCAACCCAAGGCTCGGCTTCACAAGAGAGTCCGCAGGCGGACATATTGTGGGCCTTTCGAAAGTGAAGGATCGGGACTCCATGTACCGGGTTTGTCCTCCCCTCCCCTCCCCCAACTACAATTGGTCCAAAAACCTTGTAAGTTAGAGTTCGAGCATCGAGCACGAAGATCAATACAAAGGCGAAGGTTTAAAATGAGATGACATAAAACTTTTACGAATGAAAAAGCCCACCTTGCTTCATCGGACAAACACAGCAAAGTTCTGCGAGGCATCCATATGTAGCAAAGCTGAAAGATGTGGTTAAAGCAACGGAACCACTTCGAGCAAAAAAAAATGTCGTGTGCAGCAGACATCAAATTGCAGGTAGTTTGTAGTTCATCTGTATGCCCTGGGGTGAGATAAGGGAAACTACTGCTAAAAAAATGGAAATCATTGGATGTAGCGGTATTACTTAGTCACATTACTTTTCTCTGCTATAGAATACATACAATTTATACAGGGTGTTAGTCATGTGCTGGGAAGAGAGGACGCTGGTAGTGCTGAAACAGCCACATTTGGGGAAACGAAAAGGAAAAGAGTATTGGGCCACAACTATGCCGAGGTTTATTGAGAGCCGTGCTTAGCAACTCTTACTAACAAAGTTAGGAAAACGGTATGGCTTCGGTTATACACGTATGAGGGAGGGGAAGTGGCCGTGGCTCGGCTAGTAACTAGGTTGCGACGAAGTTAGAAACGGCCCTGTGAAGAGCTCTCGAAGTTGAAAAATTATTTTGGAAAGTTCTAACTCGAGCTACTGAGGATTACCTGTCGAGTCTTCTCGTTTGCCAGCGTCATAACTGATCCATTCAGCAAATTAATACTGAAATCAAGGGGATATAATTCAGTTTAAAACCCTAAACATTTATTTATTTGGAACACTCGTTGGTGAGCTGTTACAAATCTTTGGTACTAGCAAGTGCAGCGTATAGACATGCAGATCTCCTACGTGATTCATAGATACAGGTTGCTCTTTTTTTAACTTTCATACAGAGAACGATAACGCAGGTAGCACTTTACCTAGAGGTGACTGTCAAGGAATGCATAAAAGTATCAAAGAATGAGGCTTCTTCTGTTTTATCTTTACAAAAATCGACTATTCATGTGGGCTCCAAGCCACTCTGTGACTAAGCCGACAGAGAAGACGTTTTCGTACTGTAATATAGAAGGGGGGGGGGGGCAAAAAAGAAACACTTATGTCGAGTGATATATCAGTAAAGTTTCTACGCCTAGACAGAGGACATGGATACGAGTACCAAGGCGAAGATACCCAAGATGTTTCACGATGAGCAGGAGTAGGCTCTCGCCCATCACCTTCTTCAATATATAAATTCATCTCCAATCGGAACTGACAAAGGCCTATGGAATTCAAGTCACCTCCAAACAGCTGCGAAACTTCTTGTATGGAGCCACCCATGGACAGCTACCTGGAGACCGGCACTCTGGAAGACCTCCAACATCGAGCAGCTCCGACAACGTCGCTACGGTCTAGGATATCATCTTCACCGCAGTCGCCAAGGCGCGGGTTGATGGTATGGACCGGACGTACCTGGAATGGGAAGACCGATATTTTCTTCGTGGACCCCGGACTGAAGGGTGAGTGCTGACGGTTACATCGAGCAGTCGTTGGAAAGACTTTCGCCTACTCGGAAGAAGGGTGTCGAGTAGCTGAAGAAGATGGAATATCCAAGTGTGTCACCTGACCTAACCCCTCGATTACCGGGTTCGGGCGGAGCTCAACAGGGTGGTCTACAGTGGCGGAGAAATCAACGACCTCGCTGAACTCAGGCACCGAATCACGGTCGCGTGGCAGAATCTCTCGATGGCGCTCGTCCAGAAGGCTGTGGCGGAGCATCATGATAGTATACAATATGCTGTTGAATATGGTGGTGGAAATGTCCAATCAGAATTCAATTAAGTGTAACTTATAGCGCCTGAAAGTCAAGGAAGAAAAGTGACTTTTTTGCCCCCCCCCCCTCCTCCTGTACGTAGTTCATAACCCAGTGATCAGTTTTCAAAATTTGTTATCTGTTTCTCCTGCCCACTGATTTTCCATCCCAACCACACTTGTTAGCTTGCGACAAAGGAGAGTGTAATTATGAATTCTCGGTCAATGAGATCCACTCAACAAACCATGTCCAGTGAGCAGCTTGGAACACCATTACTTCCACCCCAAAATGCACACATGATCAGATCAAATCACTCGCCATTAAAGAGTGATCTTTATCTACAGGAGGTTTCAGAAGATACCTGATCAGACGATTGCCCCAAATCCAGGCATCATCGAAATGCATTTCTATGGCGCTTTTCCTGTTCTCATCGTACTCCAAGTTGCACATTTCAAAGGGAATGTAGTTACCAAGCTTCTCTTGCGAAATACATCGCATCTTATCAAGTAACATATCGGCATATTCGGGCATGCCTGAAAGTAGGATGAAAAAAAACACATGAAATTTCAAACCGATCATTCATTGTAACACAAAAGTACCTACAAACGTGTCCGTCTTCACCTTTTTTTGCTTGAAATTGACCTTTGGCCCATAGTCCTGAAAAATACATGAGCTCTAAACCTCAAAGCACTGAACAGTGCGGTGCTACCTGTTTGCGGCGACCTGATTGCGATGGTACCCACTCGACGCCGTCAATCATTCTCATCAATTCATCCTCCTCCGACTCCGTAATGAATTT
>MU912508.1:46362-59516 GCA_036418165.1 Cooperia oncophora
TAAATATACCATTTTCACTTTAAATCGGACACTTTTCAAACCAAATCGGACACTTTTCAAATCAAATCGGACACTTTTCAAATCAAATCGGACACTTTTCAAATCGGACACTTTTCAAATCAAATCGGACACTTTTCAAACCAAATCGGACACTTTTCAAACCAAATCGGACACTTTTCAAATCAAATCGGACACACCCCTTACAATTAGGTGGTTGATAACTAGACCACACTAGGTACTGTTGCAAGCCTCCCCATTTATCCCCGCCACTCTCACGGCGCGGACAGGGTTTTCCGAGATGCTTCATGAAATCTGCTCTTTCGACTTTTTTTCGTTTTTGCCCTTTGCACACACACTTCAACTGAAAAAGATTGATACCTATACAGATCTGACTCCGCCCACTCAACAATGAAGTTACGTAAGTTCTGAATTTTTATAACTTTTTTCGACGTAGTTCTTTTCACATCCAATCTTCACACGAATACCATGCACAGGCCCCGCCCCTCTGACCCCGCCCACTTGTGTTTATCGCGGAATTTTGGTTTTTCTCCCGGATTTTTGCTTTTTAAGCTTTAGCGTTTGGCTCCGCCCACTTTATGGAAGCCCCGCCCACTTTTCGAAAATGATGCAAGTGGGCTTGGCTAGTGTCCGTAGTGGGTTCGATTGCGTTTTCATCCCGGCCACATTACGAACTGTGTTAAAAAAGGCGAAAAACCCGGGAAAAGGGAAACTTTGTTCTGAGACGACGGAGAGCGCCTAATCCGCCACGTACGGACACTAGCCAGACAATTTGCCATCACTTTCGAAGGGGGCGGGGTTCCAAAGCTTCCATTGGTGGGCGGAGCCAATCGCTAAAGCCTAAAAAAGCGAAAATCAGAAAAAACGAAATTCCGCGATAAACACAAGTGGGCGGGGGTCAGAGGGGCGGGGCCCTCGGTGTGCTGTGCATGGTTATTCGTTTTGTGAAGATTGGATGTGAAAAGAACTACGTCGAAAAAAGTTATAAAAATTCAGAACTTACGTAACTTCATTGTTGAAGTGGGCGGAGTCAGATCTGTATAGGTATCAATCTTTTTCAGTTGAAGTGTGTGTGTGCAAAGGGCAAAAACGAAAAAAAAAAGTCGCAGGGAGCAAGCATCTCGGAAAACCCTGTCCGCGCTGAGAAGTGGGCGGGGATAATCGGGCGGGGCTTGCAACAGTACTGTGTGGTCTAGTTATCAACCACCTAATTGTAATGGGCGAGGTGCTGTCCGATTTGGTTTGAAAAGTGTCCGATTTGGTTGAAAGTGTCCGATTTGGTTTGAAAAGTGTCCGATTTGGTTTGAAAAGTGTCCGATTTGGTTTTGAAAAGTGTCCGATTTGGTTTGAAGTGTCCGATTTAAAGCTGGTGAAAATGTATATATTCTGGCAGGACGGAATTTCTGTCCCCTAGAGCAGCGGCGTGGCGACTTTTTCATAAGGAAGGTACAAGGTGCTTCTGTAAACTGCAACATACCGATCCGGCCGCCCACCCGCCCACAAATGGACGACCGTATGTGATACTCGTATTGCTTAACTTGCTAAATAAAATGTGAAGCCAATGAATTTGATGTGAAGCGGTGCATGCCTGCCCTACTGGATGGATATATGAAGTACACAAGTGCAGCCGCTATCTACCGTTAGGCGGTTATTGGCAAAGACGCCGCGCGTGAGTACTCGCCCCAAATTTGCTTCTTTGAGTTCAGTTATGAACGAAGTTGTTTTTTCCAGATTTTTTGACCGTCTCACTTTTTTGCCTTTTCCCCACTATTATAGCAGCCTGCTCAGCGTTCTAGAGCGGATAGCGATTTATAGTGCCATATGCTTTTAAGTATGATGGTTTTAACCCCCAAATTCAATTCTGTGTTGCCCTAGAAAGAGATGCACTCATGTAGCTCAACTTGTGCCTTTGAGCTTTCCTAAAAATGACTTGATTTCGAAGCTTTTGCACATCCCCCTTTAGCAGATGCATGGCTAGCGCAGCCGTTTTGGCACGAGCATAAAACTGCGCTGTTTTGAGCACTCCCCAAGGAGAAAGTGCGTATTCATCATGTGCTCCTCTAAGAGGACATCGATGAAGCGTATTCGCCTTTCTCAACGCCCCACTTCTTGCTAGTCCGTCGGTATTCCTTCCAAATATGCTTTGAAACGAGTTATTCTTATTCACCTTGGAAAGTGATACTTTATTTTCATCCTCTTTGCACAACGGTTCAAAGAACTTCCCGCGGAAGGGAACAATCTATCCCATCTGATAGGGACCACACTGGCTGTTAATATTTTGTGCAGCGCTATCCATGCAAGATGGGGTAACTATTGTGCGTGTTGTTATAATTCACATTTCTAATCAGCCTAATATCTACTCAACTTTCCCTTTTTTACGGACCTATGGACTACTTGGAGTGTACACCACGAAAACAATGTTACTACAGGGGTACATTCCGAGCTATTCGGATGAGCAGGAGGATGAGCGGAGACTCAGAACCACTGTGTTTTCTTATTATTACTCCTCATTTTTCTAGTATTGAGGCTGTCTCCAGCACCGTGATGATTGAAAAGGCGATGCCCACTGCTCCCCTCCCACCACGATTTCCTTCCCCGGCGCCCTCACAGCCCACTTAAGTTGTTTTACGTACTCATCAAAAGTTCGGGACCTTGTCGAGGAGCGGTGGAGGTAAATGCCTTTCAGCGCCTACAGAAGTAGCAGTTCTGTCGCGCCTTTAGCTGGGAAGTATATAAGAAGTCTTCGCCATTGATCAGTCTCGTTTGGGGATGCGGCACGCATTCTACTTCCATTCAGAATCGTAGTGGCTTATTGAATGCGATGTGGCCTATACAATGACTTGCGGGGGCCAGCCGATGTACAAGTCAGTGTTCTTATCCTCTTAGCCGGATCTGTTCCCATTCAATCGTCCCCGGAGGATAGAAGGCTTTGGTCTGGGCAGGAGCTGATCTGGGATTTGTCCCCCGCACCGTGCGCGTTGGTAAGCGTGCCGTTTGTCAGTACACCACCTCCGCGTCGGGAATTGGATGAGCGGAGATTCATGGTCAGCGAAGTACAGTTCGGTTACTCGGGTCGCCATCCAAGAGTGAGTGGACTCACCCCACCAGCGGCGTTCTCACCACTGATGCTTTCTTCCTGAATGCATCACCAGCTTATCTCCATTGACAGAGCAAGGCAGCTGGAAAGAATTCGACTCCGCCCATTCAGTTGTCATGGACGTGACCTTGAAGAACCTTTCCAATATGACAGCTCTATCAGTTTACGGGAATTTATTTTTGGAGCGGGTTACACCGTGCAAATATCCTACTTTATATAATCCGCTATATCCGTGTGTGTGTGTGTGCGGTCTGTCTTGTTTGTCATAAATTCATAGCGCCGGTCCCAGTAGCAGTGAGACATTGATTCCAAGAAGTGATGTAGGGGGTGTGACGGGAACACTATTGGTGGGTGACAGGAAGTGATATCAGTTGATAAGATCCGATAAGAGGCGTTAGAAAGGCGGAGGTCACTCCAATAGTTCAATAACGGCGGGTGGACAGTATGAAAAAATAAAAAAACATGGCAGCTAACTCGAATCCTCAAGAATATGATAAAGAGTATGGGTCAAAGACATTATTGTGTGGGTGACAAGAAAGTGTAACTCTGATGAAAGATCGAGGGCGTTAGAATGGTGAGGTCTTTCGGTATTCGTGTAGCGCAATTTCCACAAGCATCAGCGAGGCGCACTGTTCAGCAAGTGACTATAGAGCCCCCGTGAGATGGGGACATGAATCGTGAGTGACTGGAAGCGATAACTACTGATAGGGGCTGGTAAAGAAAGTTACAGTTATCGCGGCTGTTCAAGGTGCTACCAAATCATGGAGATTTAGTGATAGGGACATTGGTGACGGGTGACAGCCGATCTTATCAATCGATATAGACAGAGAAGATTCCATCTGCGCTACATCTTTATCACTTCTTAATCAGCGTTTAGTACCGAGTATTAGGAAGTTCAGGTGTGTGAACCGCTTATCCTTTAGATGCAATTAAGCCAAGTCGTCGCAATGAAGGCGTTCGGCTTTTAGATGTGGGCGTGCCGTCGAGGAGTGGGGGGGGGGAGGTATATTGTGCGGCTGAAACGGGAAAATCGAGAAAGGCACCAAATCAAAATTTTTTTCGCAAATCTGCCTCCTATGTGAGGAGGTGGTGGTCGCAACTGAAGCAAAATAAGGAAAGGACCCAACAATTGGGAGTGGGATCGTCCTGTCGGTGGTCAGAGCTCTCCGTGTTCGCGCGACAAAATTTTCATATGTACAAGCAAATGAGCGATTTCCTCGCTATTTCAGTGCCACCCATTACCCTGCAGTTACGCCTGCTTCCCTCCTCCGTCTGTTTAAAGGCAAAGCGCCAGCGACCACAAGATTGTGGGTAACGGAACCAAACAATAAGGAACGAAACGGCTAGTATCTGATAGAGAAAAGCAGTAGAAAAACAGCCGAAATTGCCCTAAATAGGATTCCATATCGACTCCAACTTGTACATGCATGCAATGAAGAAAACGCATGTTTGTACGATTTTTCCACTCGTCGTTATCATAAAGATATCAGCTCTTTTATCGTATCACCTCACTCTCACCATTCGGAATGGAGAGAGATAGCATAGTGGCTACTAGCTAGTAGCTAGCAGCCGGTGGGGGTCGGCATGGGCTTAAGGAGCGCCCATGGGCCTAATTGGTTAGCTTAAAGCGAATTCTTGCCGATTTTCACTTTCTAAAGGTAGCGCAGCCTCCGCAATCTCCTTCCGGATCGTCTGACACATTTGAAAGGTCATAGCCTTATTTTATCGCGGAAAGTGCCTTTAAGGAGTCATCCTATACAAATTCAACTTTACCCATTTTGTTGTGCCATTGTGGTCCTATGATATGGTGCAGCCTTGCTCACACCGCTTGAATAGTCTGTGTAACGCAAGGGACGCCAGTTGTTGGTAGATAAATCGACTGATGTTAAAGCTTATTTCAAACATCATTTCCTGGCCATTTAATAAAAGATTGGCTCTCCATCAGTTTTGGCACATTTAGTGGCACTCTAAGCCTCGCCAAGGGAAGAATGCTGGCGAAGCAAGTCGGCGCGGCGAAGCGGCCGGGTGAACAGAAAGAGAAGCACAGTCGGGTGATCCGCTGGTGGACATATAATAAAAAACTAGCTTATCACTTCCATGTAGGGTTCGTATACCTAGGGGAAAAGAACGGATTGATTTTTTATGTAGTAAGTTTCCCAGTTTGTGAGAAACCCGGCAGGGGTGAAACGTGGGCGTCGGAATAACCCTCAAAGCAAGGGTTGGAGGGCGATATTGAGGGCGCCCTGGAGAAGTGTCGTCCTCGGAAAAAAATTTCCTGCGGTCAGGCTTGATTCCGTCTCAACCATGCATGGTGTGCTGCATCACAGTTAGTCTTCATCGCTCTTTCGTAAGTTACGAGTCGTTTTTAGGATACTTCCTTAGTGCACACTCGGAGGGTATTTTTCTGATAATTCGAGACCAATTCTATATTGCTATGTGCACATTAGGCAGAGGTATGTATAGTCTAAGCAAGCTGCCTATATTGTTTGCAATCGGCGGTCCAGAGACCAATTTTCAGAGTGACTCCACCCCTTCCCACCAAGCCTGCCATCCCTTCCACCCCTCCGCTTCCGGTAAATTGGTATCATTTTCGTCTGGGTATGTGTCAGGATCAGGACCCACGGCGACTAGCCGCCGCGACTGGCGTGGCGTTCAGCGCGCCGGCGATTTACATGATTTAAGTTGTTATGTGCATGTTTAGAACATGTCTACCCTGTTTGCTGTTCTTGGCAAGATGAAGATGAAGGCAAAGAGAGAACGCTCCAAGCAAGAACTGATCGATAGGTCATATTGATCGAAGAGTTGGGCAAAATTCAGGGTCAGGAACTCACCACGCGGCACACGCGAACAAGTCCGCGGCGCGCGGTGACTCCGCATGCCAGTCACTCACTCTATTGTCTGGGGAGGGTCAGGAGCAGCTGATTTGTGAAACCGGCTAGCACACGTTCGAGTGTTTCATTTCATATCCCGGTTCAGGGAGAATCTCAAAAGCCTCCCGAATGTGTTGAGCATGTTTACCAATGAGAGCCAGAATCCGATAAGTGCGTTATTCAAAGGTTGCATCATATATGGAAGAGCTTCTACGTCATTGTGTGCCTTTGTCGATGTTTAACAATGAGTCACTTTGATGGTCCACAAAAAGACACTGTTAGGTACACGAGACTATGTCGAGGATATAGGAAATCAGATCAAGCTTTTCAGAACATTCAAATTGAAGGACGGAGTTCCGTATCACGAAGTAATGCCGGTCAGCCAGGTAGCGCAACTGCTGTATAGATTCATCGAGAGAATTGAGAATGGTAAACTGGGAGGGCATAAGATGTGATCAGAACATCTTTCAGAAGAGTGATTCCAGACATGCGAATAGCAGTAAGCTGCTTCAACATGCACAGGGTTTTTTTGAGTATAAGACAAAAACAAAACACCTCACTAGTGACCAGTGACTGAGCCGAGATCTTTGTGGAAGAGCGGATAGGCAAGGTGCATTCCGAAGAGGAATATGCTGGCGAACACTGTCATTTCGGGCGCTAACAGGCTTCTTATTATTACATGGGGAATTGGAAGGGGGGGGCAGGAAAAAGGACACTTTTCTTCTTTGCTTCCAGGGTGAATATAAACCACACTTTATTCAATTTCTGATTTGACATTTCCACCAACGTATTCAAGAGCATATTGTACACTATCATGATACTCCGTCCACAGCCTTCTGGACGAGCGCCATCGAGAGATTCTGCCACGCGACCGTGATTCGGTGCCAGAGCTCAGCGAGGTCGTTGATTTCTCCGCCACAGCAGTAGAACACCCGAGCCTGTAAACTCCGCCCAGAAACCCGGTAATCAGGGGGTTTAGATCAGGTTAACACATCTGATAATTTCCGTCTTGCTCAGGTTCTCAACGCCCTTCGATACCAAATAGGCGACAGTTTTTCCAGCGCCCTTCGATTCCATGTGCTGACACCTAATCTTGTAGCAGTACAGAGTTTCGAAGATGGTACAGGCCACGACATGGAGGCACGATATTTCCCTCTAGTTGGCTGATTTAACGTCAGCGGCTCTACTTCACAGAACAGTCCGGGGTCTACGAAGATAAATGTCGGTCTTCCTATTCTAGGAAATTCCGGTCCATGGGCCTTCTCCAGTCAGGCTGCGACTGGAGATGACTTCATATTTTGGTGTACATGAAGGTGATGGGCGAGGGCCAGCTCCTGCTTATCGAGGAACATCTTGGGTATCTTCCGCCCTGGTACTCGTATCCACTCTTCTCTCTAGGCCGCGCAAACACTTAGTGAGTATGACTGCGACCAAGTGTTTTTTTTTCGGCCCGTCCCGCCGTGAGTGTCCTGACTCCTTGGAACGCGAGGGCAGCCCATTGCGTTGTGATCATTTCGCTGAAAATACGACCCCACCCCTAATTTCCATCTTCAGTAACGACCACCCCATCCAACAGGTTAGCGTCTTCCCCGATTTTCCAGACGCTCCTCCTACTTTGTCTATTTTTTTTCCCAAAAAAGTTTCTGGTTTTTTTTTACAAAATTTTGCTGTCGAGCGGGGGGGGGGTCGCAGTACCTACGTACGTCCCAAGCACGTCCAGCACTCTGGCGCTGGTGTAGCATACTGACAATACGTACGAGGAAGGGGCGATGATAGGAGCTACGATCACCGCCCACAAGGGCCCCATGAATTTATAAACAAACAAGAGGACTCACGACGTGACGATTAATAAACAGATGAAAGTACATTCCCGGACTTTTCTGATCGTAGGAGCACATTTGCTTGCAATTGGGAAGCCCTATCTAGAAGTTACACCTTTCAAACACCTGCGTGAAAGCCCCATGCATGGCGCATTGCATATGTGATGCCAATTGGCGCCCAATGGCCTATTACCTGATATGCTTGACGAAAACATGTGTTTCAGAAGCATACCAAAGTCTTCGAGCCAACTGGAGGTTTCCTGGCCTCGGAGGGGTTGATTTTTCGGTGTCGTGGGGGGATTACAAAATGATCACAACGGGGAATTTTTTCGAATAGTAGGTCTAGGAAGGAAATTAAAACCTTGCTGGAAAGTAGAAATCTTCAAGCTTCCGGCACAGTTCTTTTTTTACGAAAGGTCGTGTATGAAGCTTGCCATGGACGTACGGGTGCGTCCAAAGCGTAGCGACTCGCGTTCCGCACCAAAACTGATCACAGGATCGGACTCACAAAGATGACGATCCGACGGGGAAAATCTCTTGGAAACCCTAGAAACGTTTTTGAAATCGCTAATTCAGGTGATAAGCAGCCAACCCTAGCTCTAACTCCCTCATGTCCCATCACTTTACCCGCCCCGATCAGCTTCACCGCTTTCAACGAAGTTTAATGGTGTCAAATGAGGCGCACTTTTTCCATTCCGTGTTTGGCTTGAAATGTCTCCAAACCGTAAAAGCCGCGCCACCCACCATGCGCTTCGTATGAGCGCGCTGGCCGCGAACAGCCAAAATTCAAAAGTAACCCATAGTTCCGGTTCCCAGCTGAGCGGTGAGTTTTTTCTTATCCTTTTTATTGTGAATTACTTTGTTGTTTTTGTTGATTTGATATTGTTTTGTTGAGTTTGTTTGTTGTAAGGAAATTGCTCAGGATTCAATTTCTACGGTTTCATAGGTAGCTTTTTCAGTGGATTTTTTTTCTGCGGATTATGGATTGGGCATTCAATCCAGCACCAATGGAGGGTTGAGCTCGCCCCCCCCGCGAAAGCTTGTCCTTGAAGTTTTTTTGTGAGGAAGGAGGAAAAAGTTTCAGCAATATTTTTTTTTAGTTTTTGGCCTAGGAATAGTTCGATAGTGCATAGTTCTATTTATTGTGCATTCCTCCCCCTGCACACACGTCCCCGAAACCTCGTACCTTTTGAGCCATGTGCTGGTTTACCTGCACACGCTTGTACCGTGTATCACCCGCTTCTCTCTCCCACTCACATGGCATAGCGTCTTACGACTCCCCCGCCACAAACCCTACCGCCAATCCGCCGCGGCAAATACGACCTGCCTCTCTGTTGTTGTATGTTCACCAACGATGGGCGTGCCCTGCTTGAAGGCGCACAAGTGAATTTGTATCGGAAAGGAGTAGGGATTGTGGACCACTCCTTTCGAACTTAAGATTAAAGAACGCGAATTCAGTGTACATACAGGAGGGGCCGAAAAAAGTCACTTTCTTCATTGACTTTCGTGACGCTATAAGTTACAATTCATAAATTCTAACCGGCTATTTCTACCACCATATTGAAGAACATATTAAATACTATTATACCTCGCCACAGCCTTCTGGACAGTTGTCGCCAGTGAAGCGCGCATCGAGGGATTCTGGCACGCGACCGCGATGTGGTGCCTGAGATCAGCGAGATAGTCGATTTCTCCGCCACCGTAGACCACCCTATTGAACTCCGCCCGAACGGGTAATTGAGGGGATTCAGGTCAGGTGACCTACTTGGATATTCCATCTTCTTTAGGTACTCAGCCCCCCTTCCATTCCAGGTAGGCGAGAGTTTCTCCAACGCCCTTCGATTCCACGTGCTGTGGCACCCAATGCTGTAGCAGTACAAAGTTTCCAAGAAGGTACGGGCGACGACATGTAGGGAGGATATTCTTCTCGAGTTGCTCGATGTAACCGCCAGCGCTCACCTTCAGTCCGGGTCCACGAAGAAAATATTGGTCTTTCCATTCCAGGTACCTCCGGTCCATACCATCAACCCGCTCCTTGACGACTGCGGTGAAGATGATGTCCTAGACCGTGGCGACGTTGTCGGAGCTGCTCGATGTTGGAGGTCTTCCAGATTGAGAGTGCTGTTCTCCAGGTAGCCATCCATGGATGACCGCCATACCGAATTTCGCAGCTGTTGGAGGTGACATGAATTCCAAAGGTCTTCTCCAGTCAGGCTGCGACTGGAGATGACTTCATATTTTGGTGTACATGAAGGTGATGGGCGAGAGCCAGCTCCTGCTTATCGAGGAACATCTTGGGTATCTTCCGCCCTGGTACTCGTATCCACATCTTCTCTCTGGGCTGCGAAAACTTTGCTGATATGTGACTAGGTCGAAGTGACTTTTTTTGGCCCCCGCCCCCCCTCGTATATCGCCTTGGTAATCGCTCTTGCCGAAGGGCTTTTTTTTCGCGTCTCCTATGGAGAAAGGGTCTTCACTACACTTCTCAAGGAACCTTCGCCTTACTATTGTAGAAACTTCGTAGAAACCACCAACTCCGATGTTACTGGTGAAGTTTTCAAAAACACCCCACTCAAAGTACAGGTCCGGCATGCTTTACATATTGATGGTGCTTGGGAGACGCGCTGAACATTGACACATTGACATAGAGGCCATAAAACGCCATTAGCGGGAGATTGTGTGTTAAATGAAGAGAAGTACGAGTACTGGTGGGAGAGGTCTTTGAAAGTGGTGCTCGAATTGGACTTCTGTATGCTTGTCTAGCGCAATGTGACCATCCAGAGAGCGTGGGATCTCAACTTTCCTTTTCAAACATTTGCTAAATTCTGGTACATCTCGTCGTCAGATAGAAGAGGCAATTTCTCCGCATCTCATTCCTCGGACAGTGAAGCTACGAAAGCGGGACAATTTTTCCAATTGCAGTTGGACTACTACACGGAAAGGATTCTGCCCATCATTTAATCCCGGAATGTGCCCTTACACTCATGTCCGAATTCCAATACAGAACATCAAACCACTTGCGCAAATGCTAGGTGCTTCTTAAAGTACAACAGGGTTTGGTCCATATTCAGGAACCTAAGCATCTCAGGGCATAAGGGGTAGATAAATGAAAGCCTTTTATCCCGGAAAATCCCGATAGAAACCTTTGCCGGAAAACTGTGGTTGGGCAGAGGGCTGGATAATGATATTTAAGCTCATGCCAGGCAGCTGCTTCTTCCTCTTTCTTTGAGCTATTTCTGCTCACTTTTTAGAATAAAGGCGTACTTGCAAGTGTGCTGTTTACTTTGCTAATCATATCGGTAACCCTCCTTCTGTTGGCAACAATCGCCATTCATCTCTCATCTGTTTGCATATGGGGATTACCTTCGCTAATACCTTTCACATTTCAGTAAACAAAACTTGTTGTTGCTGCCTGGGATCTTCTTTGTCACAAAAACTTTCAATTTCTTTGTCAACATCTGGAACCTGGGAGTAGAATGACACATTTCGTTCCACCCCTAAAGTGACCTATGATCTAATACAAAGCACTACGAGTTTGTATTTTTGCCTCCCATTCGCTGGTTTATTCTTATCAAACTCCCAGCAGACGCCACATCTACTGAGCTGGAGAAGATAATGAAAACATGATGTGAGTTCGTTGTTGGTTGTATCTAAGTTTCAACCAGCCTGAGTCTATGTCTACGTGCGGATGGAGTATCAGAAGAGATGGGTTTGGCGGGCAGTATCCAAACCCAGTTTTTTCACCAAGCTGCTAGAGCGAACAAGTAACAATACTGTGCCATATTGTTCGCCGCATCAACCGTTTCCATCAGTTGTTGTCACTTACCCGCATCAGCAACCGCTGCAGAACGGGTTTCCCGCTGCGCCAAGCCCATCTCGCCGCGCCCCTTCATCCGCAGCGAACAAGACTGTATGTTCAAGTTACAGTCAGAAAATGTGAACATCATATCCCTGAGATGGAGAGGGCGTGGTGGCGCGCGAACTTCGTTTGGGCGTTTTGAACCTGTACAAAATAGGATGATAGTGGTCTCTAGTAGAAATGTCTCACGGAAAGCACGTCTTGCGCCATGTTAAAATAAATATGCAGCCACACCTTCCATCCCCGAGCTATGTAGTGTAGATGGATGGTTCTCATATTACATACACGGCAACGGAAACGGAAAATTAGGTATGACATAAAATCCCCTCCTTCCCAAGTTTTTCCACTGAAGATTTGCTTCTTATACAACAATTAACCAGAGCTAGCATTTGCCAAGAGGAATGAAGATCTGATTTTTTATGAATACCGTTCACGAAGTAGAGTGCGCCTCATGTTCAGAATTCTACATTGGAGAAACAGGACGGCCACTCTACAAAAGGCTAGATGAACATCTAAGGGCTTTCCGGAATCCAGCCAGCTATCCGGATAATCCCTTCTCGAGACATCGTTCCTCACGCCACACGAATGAACGCGCGCCTGAACTCAAGGTGCGCGTAATCCACAGGAACATTAGTGACCCGGTGGAGAGGAAGATCAAAGAAGCGCTAGAGATTCGAGGAATCCTCCGATTAACAAGGGAGGAGCTAAGAAGGACAATGGAGCTATTGCTGCACCATGATGTGACATAACTGGTGATACGTGACATATGACAAATGACAGGGTATCACTATCACCATCTCATCCCTGCTTCGCCGAATCTAGCTGTCCCATTTCCAGACGGAAGGCAGCGTTCAGACTTCGCGAACGCGCCTCCTAATGCAAAAATTTCACTGGACGGATGCTAATTTACAGCCATTTTCGGTTACTTTTTGCTTCTTTCTCCTCCCGCTTGCTTCTCGATTGTTTCTTCCTCCTCCTGGCACTATTATTTCTAATCTGTTTCTATTGTTTGTCAGTTATTATGCTTTTTACCTTTGACATAGTGAAATTTTTCAGATGCATTGAAATTTTTTGGATGAACGGCCGTTCTGCGCGCAACTTTTCTTGTTTTCGAGGTGGGTTTTCAGGTTCCCTGCAGTTTTGGTTATCTTTTTGATTCTCATCAATCATATTGTGTTTAGCTTGGTCGGCAGCTCAGCAGTTCAGTAGAAACCTTCACCTGTACGGTAAGTAGTTTTTCTTTGTTCCTATTTTCTAATAGTGTTGTGTCTTGGTTATGATTAAGTTTACTATGTTCTCTTTACATTTTGTTCTCACAACACAATTAGAAAATAGGAACAAAGAGAAACTACTTACCGTGCAGGTGAAGGTTTCTACTGAACTGCTGAACTGCCGACCAAGCTAAACACAATATGATTGATGAGAATCAAAAAGATAACCAAAACTGCAGGGAACCTGAAAACCCACCTCGAAAACAAGAGAGCAGTATG
>MU912509.1:0-15822 GCA_036418165.1 Cooperia oncophora
GTAACACCTACAAGTTGTGTTGAAACATAACATTATGGCATACTTCACGACAGGTATGAGCTTCTTTACCTTGCATTGTGCATCCGTCAGAAATTGAGTGGCACGATCGTTGAACGGTGACACACGCCACAAAAGGATTTTGGCCGGATCATAATTGATCTCTTTACCAATATAATCCACTAGCTGTCGCATGGTCCAATTCTATAAATCGTTTGCCATGGTTGGATGAAAAAGTTACCTTGGCATCAGTGAAAATGAGGAAAGGGATCGAGGCGGTGAGTCGAGTGGAGCATCCCTTCCAAGTGGTGGCGAGTGCGGCGAAATAGGTTTCGCAAGCGAGGTGACTAACAGAGCGTTCGCACCAGGACCCAGTTCACTCAACACAGCGGCGCGTGAACTCCCCCCATCCTCTGCGTCTCTTAAGTCGGCTAGCTCTCATTCCCTCTGCCTGTATCTGTCTAGCCAAAGGGCTACGAAATGGGAGACGGTCATCAGGCACACGCGAAGTCGCGCGCGCAGTAAACTGCAAACATCGCGGGCTTGCAGTGGAGTTCACTTTTGCGATAAACTCAAACTCTGTTATTGAATTCGATGTGTTCGCTTCAGTTTTCAGCTGCACTCTTCGCTTAGGTAGGACCTGGATTGTCATGACCATTAGATTTTGTTTTATTAACATAACTAGAGTGATTTCATTGTTGTGGTGAGGAGAAAGCTGCACAGATTCAGCTGGCGAGTTAATTTAGCTTACCTGCGATCCCTAATCGTTTGAATGTCACTATGCTTCCTGGACAGCATACTCTCAGAGACTGTACTTACTATCGTATTGTTAAGGAACCACGAAATGTCCATTTGGAAATAGGAGCGAAATGTCACTGTCGCGATAATGGGGCAAACTATCGCGAGCGCGCGCGATCGTAACTATACGGTATTTGCAACTGTCGCGCGCGACGCCGCGTGGTCCTTCCGTCACATACCCCTACGGAATACACTGCTACAGCGCGCAGTGCCACGACTTGGAAATGATGCTCCACAGCTGGATTAATTCCGCGCACTGCTCATTCAACAACACTGAAGTTGCTCATTTCTTTTATGAGAATATACCAAGGGGAGATAAATTTCGAGTGTTCTCCATGCTATCAACCCTGATTCCGAAGAAATAAATTATAAACCTAGGCAAAACAGGGGACCTTCTGGAAAATATTATGTGATAAAACTGACCAATCCAATAGTTCCTGTAATTGGTGGATCAATTTCAGCATGACTGGAGACAAACGAATCGTTATTAGCGATCGCTTCAATGTCTATAGTATTGTACAGTGTGTCCAGGTGCAATTTGGCATTGTTGGTGTCACTCGTACGATCCTGACGCTCAGCAATCAACAGCCCTCCATCGCTCACTTCAACCACGGTGTTGTCAGCACAGAGCGGTTTGCCCAAGCTTTCAATTAAGCGGATGCGATCAGGTGCGACTTCCTGTGGGAAATCATTGAATTTCTAAGAGTTCTCACAAAAATTACTTATAACATACTTCGTAAAAGCGGAGTGGTGTGCCTTCAGGTAAACCAATAAGTTTCAAACATTCGTTGGTGTAAGC
The DNA here is from genome assembly GCA_036418165.1 of Cooperia oncophora. Classification (NCBI taxonomy): domain Eukaryota; kingdom Metazoa; phylum Nematoda; class Chromadorea; order Rhabditida; family Trichostrongylidae; genus Cooperia; species Cooperia oncophora. The sequence goes on from MU912509.1 coordinate 1,595, forward strand.
AGACATGCATTGACGATAAGCGACTATGAAGTGTCCTACATATCGCAGGGAGCGCGACTCTTCATCATAGTACTTGAGGAACATTAACATTTCAGCTGAAAAGAAGTTTGTCATAACTGAACGGACATGAAGGCTAGCTTCTTAATGGCTCGTGCTTGCCTTCTGGTGAGCTTGAGTTCTCTGGACTCCGACTGAATACTAACTGTTCGATCGCTAACAAGGAAGTCCTTGCAGACCCTATATCGTTACCAAGATCCCGCAGCGAAGTACGCATCTAGTGACAAAGAACAGTCACAAGTGAGAGAGTGACATCTGTGACAAAGAACAGTCACAAGTGAGAGAGCGCAGACAAGCAGCGTGTCTGGCTATGGTTAGGCGCGTGGCTGGTCATGCCGCAGCCAGCACTTTATAGGTATTACTGCCCTTCGACCTCGTTTCCGTTCAGTTCGATTTGAAAAAAGCTATGCTACTACAGTTGCTGACCCGTTCATTTCACAACTGGAACCAGGATCCAGGAAGGTGCGTGTACAGTTTGTATCTAAGAGCTACCATAATATCATGAAGACTACTCCTGCGAACAAAAATTTCATAAATGCTATAAACTCACAATTTTCATTGTAACTTCTCAAAGAGTGGGACGCAGTGGTCTCTATGTACAACAAATTACGGTCATTCTCCAGAACAGCTTCCAGCGTCTTCTCCTGTGTTTCCTCAGAATGCGGTATCTGCAAGTCACAAGTTCATAAAAAACGAGTTTCTTCCAGCAAAACGCCGTCTCACCAATGATGTTGGACGCAAACGAGGTAATGCCGACATAATGCTGCCCTCGTCCTTGTAGGTGGTCTCTTCAAATTTCCAAATTCTGAACATCTCCCGAGCAGGGATCTAGAAACATGTCACTTTCTTTGTTGAAAATGTGTATCATTTAAATCAACTACCGTACATCATGCTCAGATTCGCTGGAGAAAAGTTTGCTCTTCACATAGTCGTACAGCTGAGGAATTGTCATGTTCTTTTCAATTTTCTCGCGTGGCAGACCAGTGTCGTCCAGTAATTTCGGATCAACCAGATCAAACCCATTATAACTGGCGAGATGCTCATCAGTGACCATCTAAAGATAAAAAATATAGGAGGCGGAGCATTCGGCGATGGTCTATCCCTTTTCAGATGCGCAGCGCATTCTGCCTCCCTTCGGAATCGTAATGGCCAACTGAATGTCATGTGGACTATACATGACTTGTGGGAGCCAGCCGATATACAAATCAGTGTTTTATCCTCCCAGACGAATCTGGTACCAATTTACCGTCCCCAGATGGAAGGCTTGGTTGGCCGGGGCGGGAACCAATCAGGGATTGGACCCACGGACCGAGCGCATTCTAAGCGCGCCACTTCGCTATACTACCTCCATCTAGTTGCAGAGGAAAATGAAAAATCTGCTGTGCCGGGTGCCAATTGAGGCTGTCTGCGTTCACCATCCTTTCACCTATCGGTCAAATACGACCCTCTCGATGAAGTCTCCACAACGAGATGCCCTGGGTGCCAGGGAACCCGGACCTTCGCTTCACCTGAAAACGAGAAAAAGACGGCATACTGCCGGAAAATTCAATCTGGACAAAAATCAGTATACTTACAACAATCTCGGTATACAGATGAGCTTCCTGCTTTTCCTTCTTCTTCTTATTTTCCTCTTCGCGTTCGTTCTCGAATCGCTGCACCAAATGGGCTGGTACTTGGAGGTTCTCATTTTGACAAAGAACATCGTCTAAAATAGGTCCAATCAATACGCATCGTCTTCACAGCCAGAAACTGGGTAAAATCAAACAAGTTAACTGCTGCGCGACCTATGCAACTTTGTCTGACATAGACAAGCATATATGCATTCGTATAAGTTCTTCCCGTCGATTCGCCATCATCTCCTCCATAGTTGGCCATAACCGCCTCCCTAACTGTTGCTCGCGAAACGACATCATCGTCAAACTTGCACCACTGAAATGCCGAAATGTGAGATGGACCCCTACAACGATACATCGCTTCCACTGAGCTTGGGTGGTGTGGTGGGCACGACTGCTGGAGGCGGGCGGTTCCTGCCAGCCTCACTGGCGGAAGGGATGCGGGAGTCGTCTGGCTACACCCCACTCGGCCCTTCCACCAATGAACGTTGGCAACAACTGCCCACCCCAGCAATCGTGCACACTGCCTTTAAAAGCATAATGGTTATCATTTTGAATTTTAATTGGGAGTTTCAATAGTATTCTAATTTGAAGAATTAGCATTACATTATTCAAACTATGAGTTGCAGGTTCGTGCCCTACATGAGGTCAAATGTTTTGTACATATGTCAGCATCTATGAAAACATTTATAGGGCAAACTGCGGTGCCGACAACAGTTTTCGTAGGGACCTCCAAAAACTCGATGCAATGCAAAAATCGAAAGACGCTATTCAGAGAATCTTCTGTTACCAAGAATTAAGCCGTTAGCTACAGTAACACAACTAACCTTTGGCTTGTATTTCTCTCCTGGGGGACGTAGCCCAGTATTGATGAATACAACATAATGGCCACCATGGAAGTCACCAGAATGAACAAGAACAGCATGTAGACAATAGGTGTAATCCTCTCCATTTCCTTCCATAAACTCCTTCAGACACAGCTTATCCGGGAATGCGAACCTGAAAGGTTTCAATTGAAAAACAACTTATTTTGGAATATGAATCGAACAGGTTTTCCACTCACTTGTCATTAATTTTCACATTGGCATCAAGAGTTGCATCGTATTGGAAGCGCATCAGTTGCAAATGCAAAACTGGTGGAAACGAGACAAATTTCACGCCTTTTTCTGCTGGCTGCATACCGTAATCACCAGCGTCATACTTGTTCTCACCATCCAGCCGTTCAACTTGAACGTATTCGCGGAACGATTGCATGACTAAAAATGAAGGTTGAAATTGTAATATGGTAGCCATCAATACAAAATCAATACAAACTTTTCGGATAGTGGGGCGAATACGTCTCAAAAACATACAAAATCCAAAAACTTCCTCATTCACTCAAAAATTTCCTATCCCCTCCTGCCTACGAAGCACAGTCTGATTTGCTGGGAATGATGGGGCGTGTCCGTCCGCGCAGCTGCGTTTGGCGCACCGCCAGCCCGTTCTCCACTAGCTTGAAGCGGCTAAGCGAGAACTAGTGAAAATTCGCTGACAGGAACGATATTATATAGTCTTGTCGCTTACAGAAAGAAAAAAAAAGGAAAGAAAGGGGAGGGCGTCGCGTCGACTCTCTCGAACCCCCTACCAAACACTGGTGCATCAGCAGCAGCTAATTCCGCCTTCATGTTAGCTCGCCCCTCCCAAATGATTTTCATAAATCCTCCACTGAATATGCACAATTTGAAAGGATAAAAACAAGCAGAAAAGAAACAAAGGAAAAACGAAAAAAAGGATGATTTCTCTGCGCGCGCATTTGGGGCAAAGGTGCGACCTCAGAAAAAAGGGAAAAGTAAATAAAAATAAGCTTAGAACAAACTCACTATTATTTTTGCCTTTAATATTGAGCTGAATATCATAGAAAGGTTCTTCTTTGCTGCTTTCAAAACTGACATTAGTGCAACGAATATATGACTTCATGACACCACGGAACAAATTGGGGATGGTGTCCTCTACCTGGAAAAGCTTCCTTAGAAGAAACCTTGAGTTGAAACATTTAGTATAAAAAGTCCAGTCGCTTTTAGCACGAAGCAAATCTACAGAGGAAAGTCTCCTTCAAATTCACAAAAAAAATGCCGACAGGATCAGAACTTACAGGAGATTTCTTCATTTTACTCTCCAGGTTATCCAGTAATACCCTACACAGTTCTTGAACGTCATGTTGCATGAACGTCTCCAACGAGTCCCAACCAAACGACTTCGTCAGCTTCTTCGTTCCAACTGGACGGTCAGAGTGCTGGTAAAAGAAGAAATCAGGGAAGTGGTGTAAAATCTTGAACAATTGAGCGAAAAATGTGAAAATCTAAACAAAACACTACTACTTGAAAATGTACCTGTAAATCATAGAATACCCGCTGCATGGCCAAGGCAACATTATTTTCTGAATCATCTTGTGATACCGGCATATCGTACACTGCCTAAAAAGCAACACATTTCAATGCAGTCATTAATTAAAGTCCATATCGCAGAGCTGTGGAGGGCGTGGCTACGTACTCCATTTGAACGTGGCGGTAGGTGCCTACGCCGCGATACTGGCGCTTTGGGATAGTGCAATCATGGTTTTGTTCAGCACAAGACAAACAGGTTGTCCCACGGAAATATCTCACGAAAAAACGCATCCTACTACACGTTTGAATGAAATATGCAGCCACGCCTTCCCCACTTCCGTGATATGGAATAAACGGGGGAAACAAAAGCTAGCAAATAAGACAGAACAGAGACTTACCTTTCGCAACTTCGTTGTAAAATATAAGGTTTGTAGAATAGAATTCATATAACAAGTGGCACCCTGATTCTTAAGTCCAATATACCCAGCATGTTTTTTACTGTCCCATCTGAAAACAATTAGAGTGAGCGACTGACACAACATTACAAACCTAGTGAAATTGAAGAAGAGAGAACGCAGACAATAGTAGGGAATTGATATGACAAAATCAATCGAGTTCAGACTGATCGTGCACCCCCAAAAAAAGTACTATATCAACCGTTTTCGATCGAGTAGAGATTGACAGAGATCTCGATGATAAAAAAATTATTTTGGAAAAAAGGATGCTTATGAGCGGTCTCTCGGAAAAAAATATTAGAAGAAACTTACTGTACACCGTGCGGAGCGTCTGCCGACACATGGACGACTAAGCGAATAGTATCGTCCTTTATGAAACCATTTTCAGGATTTATTAGATGCTGAAAACCATAACAGTAATTCTTGCAACAGTTAAACAGATGCCATTCCAATGAAGTAAGGAAATTTCTAAGCAGGGCACCCATCGCATTCAACATTACCAAAAGGACTTGCTTTTACAAAAACCGCCAGTAAAAGTAATGTGCACCCATCTTCTAATAGGAAAATGCTCTTCTTGCGCAAAGGAGTTAGGTTCATCTATCCCCCATCTGAACACATTTCTCCCAGGCTTGGGCGAGAATCCTCATCCCGTGGCTAACGACTGGTCCTTTGCCCACTTCAAGAAAATAAGTACCCTCATAAAACTAGAAAAAAAGGCCAAGAAATGCCGTGGATACGAAACTCGCAACATTCCTAGTTTCGAGGAACTAACGCAGGACTGATATCACACCGTAAACCGACGAACTGTCGCACCAAAACATAGACTGTGAGACATCTAATCTTTTTTTGATGGCGAAAAGCGAATTTCCTCTAGCTGCTTGCCCTCCCCACTATGAAGGAAAAGATATTGGACGGATTCTCACTAACAATACTCTACACGCGCAGAGTAAATGATTTTTCAATCGCGAGTCTTGTGATTGTCCTCAATGGGTGAGACTCCCTTTAGCTCTCTGAGCGAGGTGTGCTCATCCACCTGGTGTCTGCCTCGCGATGAGACGCAGACAGAAAAAGGAATAGTTGTCCCAAGATGAATAACGTGGCCTGCGGACAATCACTTTCATGGCGTCAAATTTCTGTTTTTCTCTGCTCTCACGTCTGCACTTCGCATCTCTTTCTGATTTTTATGACCATGGTGACCTTTCGTGTTCACATTCACGCATGATAACTGGTTCATCCTCCTCGGAGTGCCCTCCCACGGAAAAAGGTTACCATCTGGCTCGCGACATGTTCTTTTGCCCGTCGATGCCTTAGCAGCTGCGTTCTCTTATTTATCTGTGCTTTCCTTCACGACAGGACCCTAAAATTTTAGCTGTCACGTCACCCCCTGTACTGGGCTAGAGAAGAAAATAATAAAAGTAACGAAAAAATACTTACATCACACGTTAAGAATTGTGAGTATCCCCAGTCATTCTCCTTTGGATAGAATGTATGTGTTATCCGTCGTGAATGGTCATCGAAACCTTCTATCTGACCAAGCACCTGTAACAGTCAACTATCATGTACTGCTTCAGAAGAACATTTGAGTTTAGGTACATTTGAGTCCCTGCCCTAAACGCAGAGCCTGGGATTGATATCCATGGGTCGTCGCATACAAAAACGAATGTCAAGGTGCTCATTAACTAAGCAGTGGCAGTAAAAAAGGAAATAGAGTGATTAGCGGGAAACATAATGCTCGGTACCAGAGGGTGCTCAAAATAAGACACCCTCTGGTACTATACGTTATGAGAACGTGAGGCGAAGAGACACTGAGCGTGGAGGCGAGAAACAGACCAGGATCATGCGAGGGAACACATAAATTAGAACCCCCAACGCTAAACAGTGATGGTAGACGATATGGAATGGAGATCATGAACGAAGGGGCGGGGAAGACAAAGCGTGAAGAGTCTTAGCGCCTTTATCAAGCAGATTCGAAGCGCCGAACTGAACATCGTTTGCTTTTGCAAGCCGTACCATTTGATCCAAAGAAGGGTTTGTGGAAGTTGTTTAATAATTGTGGAATCCGACTTTCATGAAACAACAGCTCTACACTTCCGTCGCTTATCTGAGACATGATCCTTGACAATACAATGACATTGCAGGTGAGGCCTTGGATAGATTCTTCTGTCAAATCCTTCACTCTTTGCCCAGTGTTTTGGAACGCAAACTGAAAATCTTCCAGCAGGGAATACCTGAAAGTCTCTGGATTGGTCAACGGTTAGTTCTCAGCTGCTTGAAGGTACGCTCAGTGCTCATTCGATGATTAGACGCCATCTTTGGACAAGGCAGTCCTCCCCATACGTATGGAGGATGTACTACTTTCACAGCTCGAAAAAATCATGAAGAAAACGTGACCCGCCCACGACGGCCACGGCTCCGCCCACTATCCAAGGCAACGCACACTTTCTTTCAAAATGCTTTCTGGTGATCGGGTTGTTCCGCTACTAGCTCTCCCATCATTTCTAATGAGGAATGTGAGGTGATAAGAGGAAAACCGATCCTAACAAGTGAGAACTCGTCCGGCCACGCCCCTTCTTCGCCTGTACGAGCGCAGTTCGATTTGGGGTTCTATATGAGGCTTTTTTTCTGCTTATATTTGGCACCATTTTGCAAGCCAAAGATTATGATAAAAGGCTGGGCAGATTAAAAATAGCTTCAACGGGAGGTGTTCGATCGAAAACTGAAAACAAATCAAGTGGAAAAGGGGGAGGGGGACGGAGAAATTGTTCAAAAAAGCAATCAGTTGGAGCAACTGGGCGCATCGAACATACCATGTTGGGCTCCGACACCAAAGCATTCGTAATAGCAGGGTTATAAGGCTTTTGTCAACCTGGCTTCCTCTCGCTGTTAGGATGCATCGGTATTTTCTAATCACATCTATTGGCCGAACATCCGAAATGTGGGAAACAAGGAAGAGGGAAGAAGCAAGGAAGGAGGAAGAGAAGGATGTAGGAAGTAAAAAGGAAGGAGTAGGCGGAGGCTCGTGGTTGACAAATATCCTGAGACGGTAACAGTAAGTGTAACTTCAGAAACTCCAACAAACCTTCAGAGATGCTGAGGCTATGCAATTCCAAGCAACAGCGTCAGAGTCACCATTACACTGCAGGAAAAACCCTAACGCTTTGTTCGGTCGTGTACCCGTACCAACTCTGGCCGCATCCCTGAACATACCATGTTGAATTTCAAGCATGAGGGTTACTGCTTTCAATAAATTGACCTCGGTATCGCCAGGATCTTCCATGGAAGCCCGCGTACAAATACAGGTTTTGAGAGACGTTGTTGAGTTTCTGGTGATCCTTTACAGAACTGGCTAAACCCATCGATATCGAGGTAGATTGTGCCTTCAGGCTTATACAGATCATCGGGATCGTCTTCTTCCTCCGTCATGTAATCACTTTCACAACGTGGCATGTCTTCAACTACTTAAAGCATATCAAGTAGTTTAGTGAGTAGTAAGTATTCAAGAGGCTTTCAAGTAACATACTCTTTATTGGCTCCGCACATTCGTCGTCGCACGATACATTCACATCCATTGCAGCATCAGGAGGTGTACAGGCGTCGTCTTCTTCACTAGCGGAATCCTCGACCATGTCTACCTACAAGGTGTGACGGAGTGCAATAAATAGTAAAGTAAAAGAAGATTAATAACTGAAACAGATGAGTAGAGGTGTGACCTACTTCAACGTTTTCTACGTCTGTGTCTCTATTATCGACGTCCATTTCTCTGTTTTCCACGTCAGTTTCTTGATTTTCAATTTCAGCTGACTTCAGTACAATGTCAGCTTTATTATTGACGGCGTCTTTGGCTTCGATTTCCATCTCAGCGGTTGAGACGTCCCTTTCTGTAGTGCCCTTCTCTACAGAATCTATTGTTGGTGTCTGTCCCTTCTCGTCAACTCCGTTCTCCATACCGATATATAGGAGGTCCAGGAGCGATATGGTATTCTATACGAAATCACGGTACATTCTAATAACAAATTACCAAGAAAAAAAACTTGACTGAGCACGAAAAATTCAATTATCAACCGGGTAAGGAAGATACAGAGTACGGAAATGAAAATAGGACACACTTGAGACCCATCACCGCCGGGTTGTCCCGATAGGACTAGGTGGGGCGAAGACGAATGTATGGCAATTGAAACGGCAAAAAACAGAATCGTCAAAGTTTTCAGATCGAAATAAGGACAAATTGAAGCCCCATGCCGGAAGCAAGCCAATAAACTTCAAGTAGGGAGCCCTTAACTGCAGAAAGCATAAAAAGCTCCAGTTTAGCATTATTTCGGCATATTTTCAATCGTCCCATCACGTGACAATTAGTATAGAGAAGTTAAAATCAGAGAAAATTCTATAAATCTGGTAGGTATTAGACCCTAAGTGTTGCAGTACTGACCTCATAGCACTCAGTTTCGCTGGAGAAAATTTGAATCTTTTACAGGATACGACTCTCCCTAATTTCCTCCTCTGGTAAAGCTCTGCTCCCCTTCCTCATGCTACCTACATCTTCAGAAGCTTTCCCAAATTCCCACTCTCTTACGAAATTTTCCAAAAACTTTGGGCTTTTCCCCAAACCTTTACCGTCGACGGGTAAGGGGAAAGGCTCAGCCCAAGTACGACCTCCCGCTGGGGATTTCCCGGCGTACCACTCGTCCTGATTAACCTACATGGAGTCTGTGTCGAGCAGTCCTTCACAAGACGATGCGGTCTAGAAATTCCACCGTGAAGTGAAAGAGGTCCCAAAAATGTGAGAGCGAGTGGGCATCCCTTCCTCCAGAACCTGCACATTGGCCAAGGTCCATGAGAGGTATTTCAGTGGACAGAAGGTTTGCCTCCTACTGTCATGGAGCGGGCAATTTCCGAAGAAGTTGCACGGAGTGGGTTCCCGTGTGCTAAAATCACATATTCACCCGTGGTTTTGATAAATACTGAAGGCGTATATTAGAAGTAACTGGTAACCTTATTTACTTCCCAGCCAAACAAAGAGGGTAAATAAATTACACCGCTAATTTTGTGATGTGCAAGCAGAGATTTGCTCTGAGTAACAGGCACACGTGGCTGCAGGCACACGTGGCCTCGCTACCAATCTGCAGTATCCAGATTATGTTTTCTAACTTTCTAAAAACGAAACATTCCCAGTATATTGTTAATCAATAACAATTTTCAAAAAGGTCGAATTTTTTTAAAACTGAAAAAAATTGAGCGGAATGGATTATTTGAGGTAATCTCTAAAGAGCTCCCCTCCCCCCAAACTTGCAAACGCATCGAAAGAGCAGGACGGTGGTATGGACTGACAGTCGCTCTGATAAGCAAGTAATTTTTGAGTGGTAGATTTAATAAGTAGTTTTTCCTTGCGGCAATAACTAAGAGGAAAAGTGGAGAGAGAAAAAAGGTAAACTCACCTCTGCATAATCATAATCATATTGATATGGGGGAGGTGGACCGGGTTCCTCCGGATAATCCCATTCTTGATATGGAGGAGGTGAATCGCACCATTTGGGAGGTGTAGGGGGCCGCATCCGCAGTAACGTGTCACCTTCTTCGCTTGAAAGTGCCCGGAACAGCCATTCCCATACTGCTCCCGCGCTGCCGCTGCCAGGTGCTCCACTTCTCTGCGCTCTCTCCTTCCGATTGTTCTCTGCCTCTGGCTGTGAGTTCGCTGCGGGACCTTCGTACCGAAGCAAGCGCTGTGTCTTGAATTCGGGAGACGGCACCCGGTTAAAACCACCTCAGCATCGCTTCCGTGCACTTCCGAGCGAAGTGACACGCCACTACACCTGCAGATCCATTCACCTCGCTCTCGGCAAGGACCTTCCTCAGAGGTGAGGGTACAGTTTGTCCTCCAGCCGTTGAATAGGTCGAATCCGAAACGTATACCCGAGCGGCAACCAAGTCATCCATGACGGGTTACTACACCAGAAAGCCCAATATTACGTCTCGTAGCACTCAGAGCCAAGGCTGGAACTTCGTGGATGGCGTTTTTATCTGCATTCAACGAAAAACAGCCTTTTTGTGACATTATAAGTTCCACAGATAGCATGAACCTAATTCCTTTAATTGCTTTTATTTGGTGTTTTTCTCCGCAGTCTCTCATCAGCGTGGTGTTCCATGATCACCAGTATCTTACCCATTCCAGCTTTCCACGCAAGATTGCCGGATCACCCACCACAAAGTCCACTCCTCTGAAGAAGGTCCTCGCCACACCATTTCAGGGCACTTGTCAGCTGAGGAACTTTCTCTTCCTCCCTTCTTCTGATTCCTTCTCCTTTACTTTCTCCCGAGAACTACAGGACTGGCTGGACCCTCGCAGCGAGAGCACGTCTGGTTGACAACTGCCCCGTAACCCTCGCCACACAGTCCTTCTTCTTTCTATGCTTCGGCAACTTCCGTCTTCTAGCTGTGTGTGCTACATTGTTTTGCGACAGGACTATGCGGGAAATTCTAAATTCTAACGTATTCCACCAGTCTTGTTCTTTTTGAGAACGTTTTCCCATAACTACACTCTGTATATCATTTCCTTGTTGCCTTGCTGAATCACCCACCCCAGAATTCCTCCACCACGAAAAAGTCTCCTCGCTATATGTTTCTTCCTTCTTCTTCCTATGCTTCGGCGACTTCCGTCTTCCAGCTGAGTGTGTGCTACATGTGTGCTACAGTATTTCGCGGCAGGACCACCAGGGAAAGATCAACTTCTCACGTCTTTCCACCAGTCTTGTTCTTTTTGGAAACGTTTTCCATCACTTGTGATATAATCATTTCCTTGTTGCCTTGCTGGATAACCAACCCCAGAGTCCCTTTACCTCGAAGAATTCTCCTCGCCACATATTTGTCTTCCTTCTTCTTTCTGCACTTCGGCGACTTCCGTCTTCCAGCTGTTCGGTATCGTGCTACATGTTGGCGCTACCCAGTGTTTCGCGGTCGGAGCCACCAGGAAAAGAGCAACTCTCACGTCTTTCCACCAGTTTGTGCTAAGATCAAGTTCTCGCGTCTTTCCACCAGTCTTGTTCTTTTTGGAAACGTTTTCCATCACTTGTGATATAATCATTTCCTTGTTGCCTTGCTGGATCACCCACCCCAGAGTCCCTCCACCTCGAAGAAGGCTCCTCGCCACATATGTCTTCCTTCTTCTTTCTGTACTTCGGCAACTTCCGTCCTCTAGCTGTGTGTGCTACAGTGTTTCGTGGCAGGACCACCCGAAGAACATTAAGTTCTCACGTATTTCCGCCAGTTTTGCTCTTTTTGAAAAGGTTTTCAGATCACTTCTGAGATAATCATTTCCTTGTTTCCTTGCTGGACCACCCACCACGAAGTCCCCTCCCATCGAAGAAGGCACCCCGCCACATATTGGTCTTCCTTCTTTTTTCTCTGAACTTCGGCAACTTCCGTCTTCTAGCGGTGTGTGCTACAGTGTTTCGTGGCAGGACCACATGGAAAACATTATGTTTTCACGTATTTCCACGTGGCATTAATAGTTTTGTAAACAGGCAGTTCCAAAATAGATTAGCAGTTGTTTTTGTAAGCCCCTTGTCTCGAAGTGGTGTATGCAACAACCAGTCGTAATATGCCGCCTTGGTGGGCGTAGCGAGCGACGCCGCGCCCGACAGACGAGTTGTCCTGCCGGCCGTTCGAATACGGGTGTCAGTAGGATACCTTGTTCTTTTTGAAAACGTTTCATCACTTTTAATATATCATTTTCTTATTGCCTTGTGTCTTTGTTGTTTGCTATTCCCTTCTTTTTCCGAGCTGGATGGCCTATACTCAGATTCTTATAACTCGTTTCGGAACAGAACAGAAAAAGTTCCCTTTTTCTAGGGCTGTAAGCCGCGTCCGCTCGAAAGCCCGCAAAAATTTCACGTGACGGGAAATGTATTTATTGTTTTGGGTCCCAGGTCACTAATAGTTTTGTAAACAGGCAGTTCCAAAATATAGCAGTTGTTTTTGTAAGCCCCTTGTCTCGAAGTGGTGTATGCAACAACCAGTCGTAATATGCCGCCTTGGTGGGCGTAGCGAGCGACGCCGCGCCCGACAGACGAGTTGTCCTGCCGGCCGTTCGAATACGGGTGTCAGTAGGATACCTTGTTCTTTTTGAAAACGTTTCATCACTTTTAATATATCATTTTCTTATTGCCTTGTGTCTTTGTTGTTTGCTATTCCCTTTTTTTTCCGAGCTGGATGGCCTATACTCAGGAACTTCCCAGATAAAATAATAGTGGAATTCGATGAAGGGGAAACGTTGCGTGGAATGAACACACTTTTCGCCATTTTCTTATAATTCGTTTCGCAAACAACACAGTAGAAAAAGTTCCCGTATCTTTCTTACGGACCTGTAAGCACGCCTCGACAAGATGGCAAATTTCACAGTGACGGGAAAATGTATTATATATTTTTATTTATTTTTTAATTGTTTTGGTCTCAGGTCATTAATAGTTTTGTAAACAGGCAGTTCCAAAAATATATTAGCAGTTGTTTTTGTAAGCCCCTTGTCTCGAAGTGGAGTACGCAATAACCACTCGTAATTCGTAATATGCCGCCTTGGTGGGCGTAGCGAGCGACGCCGCGCCCGACAGACGAGTTGTCCTGCCCGTCCGTTTGAATACGGGTGTTAGGATGGGAAGGCTCCATATCACCCATCATGAAGTCTTGTCTTCGCTTGAATTCAACAAATTGCGCTGCTCCAGTTGGCAAAGTGGCGCTTATTGAGAATTTGCCGCGCGTGGCCGCACGGTACGCCGTGAGCAGCGACGCGACAAATGCGGTTGTCCTGTCCGTCTTCCTCGAAGTGTCGCCACGATCCTATCACCCCGTACATGACGTAAAGGTCACCATGACCACCTGATCCAGGCATTATCTTCCTTGCCTTTTACTACCTGCTTGAGAGAAAGCTCAACCCTGACTTTTCTCAAGTTCGGGTCATCGCGAAGTTTTACTTTTCTTTCTGACATTGCAGTCATGATTCACTTTGCCGGAGCAGACTCTCCACTTCGCCTGTTTTACGAACTGTGGGCCCCATCCCTCCTTATTGACAGATCTCTTTGTCTGTTGTGAGTGTCGAACATCCCTGAGCCTCGTGTTGTATACGATCTTCTTCATCAAAGATCTCATGAAATCCTTGATGAAGAAGATCTTCTGTCTGAGTTTTCTATTTGTTAGTGATTGTTTTTGCAGTCTTGTTTGCTGCGGATGGAGAGTTATCAGGGGACTTCGGTTTGGCGCGGCGCCAAATCCATTTTTCACCAGTTATGAAGCGAGCAAACGGCAAGATTGTACCATATTCTTCACATCAATCGCATTCTACCTTCTATTGTCGCTTACCCGCTTCAAACTGGAGGAAAACGGGTTTGGCGCCGCGCCTAGCCCTCATCCGCAGCGAACAGAAGTGCACAGATCTTTCTTATTTCGTAGTTTGCTTTGAAGACAGTTCCCGCGTTCAAGCAACTCATAGGCGTCCTTCCTTGTACAAGTAGTCTGGTCCTCGGTTCCTGATATTATCTGTCTTTCACGGTTTCACAGTAAGTAACGAAGGCGCCGCAGCCGGTGCTAATATTTAAGGGGAGGGGGGACGACGCTCACGCTGCTCTCCCGCTCCCTCCTCGACGAGAGAGTATCGCGCGTGTTTGGTTGGATTCAGTAGGGGTTTTTCACATGTGACTTTGTAATTTCAAGAATAGAACACTAATATAATACTGTCGTAGGTTGGTAATCCAACAAGG
>MU912509.1:15922-46218 GCA_036418165.1 Cooperia oncophora
AATTCCCACTGAGAGCTTACTGAATCACCTTATTCACGGAGGTTCATGCCCAAGAATAGGGAGTTGTTAGGGGGTAAGTTCTCCCTCAAGAGGGCCCACATGCAGTGCACATTTACATGGTCCGAATTCCCACCACTTGATCGCTTGAACCAACTTCAAGCTGTCATAAGAGCATCTTTCCTTGGTCATATACACCACAAGTTTTGAGCTTCCACTGTAATTTGAGAGCCGATAAAGTGCAATAGGATTTTGTCAAAAACTCACTTTTGGGTCAACCCGATACTCCATTTTAATGAAATAAAAATCGAAAGAACAGAAAAAAAACACAGTAGGAAGGAAGCCATGCTGTCCAATAGAGCAGAAAATTTTCTATCAAGTAGTGTAGAACATATTGGGATTACTTGTCACTTTCCATATAAAAATTTGTGCCAGAAAAAAACGCCATTACTTATGGACCTACCCAATACTTGGCCTTCTTGATCTTTCTGGCGCGTTTTACTGAGGCTCAATAAATAAATGGCTAGCTTCATGCCGTAAAGACACTAATAGTTTCACCAGAATTTATTTTTAGTGTTGTTTATTAATCTCGATGAAAAAGTCGACAATAGCGTTGAATAAAAATGTTCCGAAGTTACTCAGAAAGGACCTCACGCAATGAAATGGATAAAATCCCTGCTGCTGCGAGTACGCCGAATTTCGAAAAATGCTGTGAAAAAAATAGAACGTTAGGAACCAACAGCCGGAAGCGAATGGAAAGTAAAGGGCTATGTAGTATACACGAGAGAATTCTGCATCATAATCACTGGAATAAAACTGGTAGCAAAACGAATAAACGAAGCTGATGTAAATTGCAACTAACAATACCTTTTGAAAAACATCGCCTCATTTGAGGTGGGTTCTAATATTTATACCACGAGTAGCGGTTTCTCGGAGTTACTCCAGTAAGGAGGGACATTTTGGTGCAATTTTTATGGATTACACAGGAGGGCCAATTTTGCATGAAAACTTTGTGAAGCTGTGAAATGTTTAGTACTTCGGTTCTGCGTTATTTCTGCGAAACGCTACCTGTTGGACGGCTTTTAGTACTGGATGGTTGAAGAAATGACCATCAGTTTTGGTTATGGGTGAAGATTTTCGGTCTACCGGGAAAGGGTTCATTTTCATGGGACTTGGAGTGAAGACCCACTTACATGTTGTTGGTAAGGTTAAGGGTTGGAAGGCCTCAAGTGTAATCTGAATCCTACACGATTCTGAGCAGCAAAACCCGCCAATGTATAGCAGGGAGACCTCCCAGATTGCGGCGTGGGCGGCAAGCGCACGCCGCAGCATAGGGGTTCGCGCCAAGTGGACACGATATTCACGTCTAACGGGTCAAACTGCCCCTGTCATTAGTTCTAACGAAATCAAGATGCTAGAAATTGCTTATGTTTTCCCAGTGCATTTTACCATCGCAAACTCTGAGCCAGTAAGCCTGGGGGAAGAACCACCGGGGTGGATTACCCAACTCAGCGAAAAGGGCTCTGGCATTTCGCGGTGGTGGACCCGCTCAACTGGCGTTGCCCTCCCAAAACTTAGACAGAAACACTCGTTCCGTGAGTCACAACAGTTGTTTCTTTGAACCGTCTCCCTCCCACCCACGGTAAAGCGTCGGGGCAAGTGGAATGACCGCGTCAGCGCGACCACCCACGTCGCCTCACTACTACCGCTCCCACTCGTTCACCTCAGGTCTTACCAAATTTTCCCAAAGTTTTGCCTCGAGCGGGGATAGGGGTGAACACCAACCATCAACTAGTGAAAATATTGCTTTTGCGCGCCGTCAACTGGGTGGTGAAAGGATTTAGAGATAGCGCGCAAGAAACGGGAAAAGTCAACAGTCACAAAAAGCTCCTATCGAAACCAAATACGACCCCCTCCCCAATGGATTTCGCATAAATGTGTGGTACTTTGCTCGTAACTTTCCAGGCTTATTTCGATCGCGCCATTTTCAAGGAATTTCTTGTGTCATTCACAATTCTATTTTCTCTCGAATAATAATAATAGCGTGAAAATTCTCACGTTATTTACAACAAAAAAAAACGTCTGGAACTGTTGTAAGTGCCTTGGGTGGTCTGCACCAAAATGCCCCACCTCAATGGAATAGCGTAAGACGACGGTGATTTGATGTGAGCTCTACTATTTATACCATGAATATCACTATCTTCATTGTATAAAAATCATATTACTCCTTGCAGAATAGTGGAATACAGTAATTCTGAAAACTGATTGGAACAAAATGAGAAAAAAAATCAGAAAACGTCTGCATAGGACAATTTTCTGTTGAAAAAAACGCTGAATAATTCAGAACAATTCAGTATCAACAAGGAAAATGTTAAGAGTTTGTACGGTGTGAGCGATCAATGGCGCTTGACACTTCTGGGTGGGTTCCCAGCGCTATATTGACGTAGAGCACGATCACAACTGTAGGTAGTGTAGGTGGTGGTGGGTTACGGTGTGAAGACAAGTGCAAGTAATTGTAGAACATTGTGTTACTTCCAACAGGCATTATGTAGTGTTAACACATGAATTGGGTTAGTACTCAACAGTAATCTATCAAACTATTGCCTCCATAAGTCGGTGCGGTAGGCCAATCCCATCGATCTGGGTGGGTGGTCAAGGGACCCAGTCGATGGGTGACCAAATTGCAAGCAGTGCGTAGTTGAATGTGCAGTGCAATGAATATCACCAATTTTTACAGTCAGGTGAGTTGTCACACAAACATTACCAGTAAACGAATCATTTATTTTCTGAATGGTAGCATTATTAATGCTTAGATCCGAAGTCAGAACGTGAAATGAAGCGGATTTCCCTATTACGGCGAATGGAACGATATTCAGAGAGTCCAAAGGCTAGTTATTCCCATCGTATCCTGTAAAAGGATGTCCATGGAATCAGGTGAAGTAAAAAGATGTTTTAGCATTAGAGCATTACTTCCTGTCCGTCATGGTATGAACAAGTAAATGATCCGCTTTCTAACGGTGGGAAGAAGGGACAATCCCAGTTCCGAGGAAAAAGACGCCTTGTTGCTGGATCAATTTCCGAAAGCTCGCATTTCGTGCTGATGATATTCCAGTAGGCAACAGTTCAAAATAAGTAATCCAAACGCTATTGGTTCCCTTCAGGGGCAAGATTACTGTCAACGAAAACGAACATGCCACAGTATTCCTTGAAGAAAGTCATTTATTGTTAGTAATGTGCCAGCAAGACAGAAACAGAAGCGAGGATTCTCGTTTGGGTGCAATATCGAATCCTCCACAAAAAACCTACATCAGCGGTTATTCTCCGAAACTATCGATAAGGTCGGTTTCCAGTTTGGTCAGGAATAGTCCAAGTGGTTAGTATCGATGCAGTACTTCCTTGTAGCCCACAATGGACCACCTTATAAATGTAGAAACAAAAGGCTTTAAAAATGTTCCATCTGGATTACGTAACTCGGCGACTTCCTGGCGGCTAGCCTCACTCTGCGTCTCTAACGAGACGCGTTTCTCTGTCATTGGAATAACTCTAGATGAATATTGTGTAATCATCCTTCTGATCGTAAATATTATATTGTTATCTTACTTTCCAAATACAAGTTAATCACCGGCATCGATATATAGCAAGAGTAGATCACACGTGTGCGCGGTGTGTGGTCCGATGCAAACGCCTTTGTGAGGTCCCGCAACGATGATGTGCCCATGGTAATTTGTTCAGCGTGTTGCTCCTCATTTTTTGCGGCTGCAAGTGCGCGAAGACTTATACTTGCGGGATGTGAGGCCGCAAATTCAATGGCTTAGCATTTATGAAGTCTTTGAATTATCAAGAAAAATTCTGGGTGGTCAGTTTGTGCAAAAAGCTGTCTCACAACTATAAGTTGTACCTACCGGACAGTGATTCTAGTGTGGCTATGACCAAGGTTCACAGGCAGTTTTTACAAAGTAAAGGTTTTTAGGTGAGGAGTTTACACCTTGGAACAGAAATATGCATTGCTTAGGTGATGCGTGTTTCTTTCCTCGCCCCCATCATCTCACGACGCGATTCTGGAGGCCGTCGTGGGTGGTGGTTGTGTGTCGGTGTATGCGTGTGTGTGTGCGTGTGTATGAGTGTGTGAAGCAACGCCAATACTACACATACGCCTCATTCCCTCCATTGCCTCGTTGCAATCGTTATATGCGATTTGATCAGCTGTTAAATACACAAGTTAACGTTTACTTACAGATTTCACCCGTCTAAATTCTGTAAATGAAGACGAAGAGCGCGGAGGATTCGTCTGACGAAAAATCACCTGGTAAGTGTTCATGGCAGTTGCAGTTATTTAAATTTCACTTTATCTACATAATTTCATTAAACCATGCACGAACATGGCAAGAAATGAGCCTCAATTTTTAAGCTAAAGCTGACGATGGGATAGCGGTGCCTTTGGATCTCCATTCGTACAGTAAGTACAGTTATACTTGAAATGAGTTATTCGGCCTTGTTACGGTTACTTTTACTAGATGAATTGCTGGAACGATATCTGCTGTCGAAGGTGGCGAAAACACAGCTCACTGTAAGCATCATAGAGGATGGAAGCTATCTCCTAAAAATGAACGTGGACCCATTTCCTCCTCTCACATGCCTCATTCCTAAACATGATTGGTAAGCAGAGAACGTTTTCGGTGTTTGTTGAAGTAGACTTTGTTATATATATTGATATTAGAACAATGTAATCAATATAGGTAATTTGCTGTTACTTGTAGTTAACGTTTTGTCGCCTTTTTCGTTTTCTTTTGGCTGAAAGTTTTAAGCCTTTTACAACTTTCCTTCTAGATGCTTGGCCCAGCGTTATCTTTTTGTTTAATGCTCTTCGGTAAAATAACACAGACTAGTGAAAAAAGGAGTAGGAGTCGTTACAATGGACCTTTTCGTCGATGAATAGCTTTATTAGTGTTGTTGAACAACTGACTTAATTATTACAGCGAAACTGTGAAGAATTGGCGTAAATGGAAACTATAGAGTACAGCACATGTAATATAAGTGTAAATTATACAATGGACCTTTTGTCTTTTGTTTTTTAGATAGTTCGTGCAAAAAGGGGGCGTGACTGTCTGGGGCGGGGCTTCTAGTGAGGTCTACCATGTGCAGGGGTAGTATAAAGGTCTCACATTATGCCACCAAAAAATTTTACTAGTCAGCTTCCGTAAGCCAAAACCTGAATCTAATTGGATCTTACTATCTCAGCCCAAGAGGAGTACCCAAGAAAAACGCTCATGAAAAAAATAACATCCCGTGTAGAGTGATATAGATAGTTGCAATATTACATTTCATTATATTATATTACTGCAATATTCTTTTTACAGTACTTGAATATGTAATATTGAAATAGTATCAAAATCAGCGCTGAAAATGACGTTTGGATATGCACTGTGCAAACATCGACTGTTTCCATGATTGTCTCGTGTTTTAAGGGTTATGACGATGCAGAAAGTGGACGCTGTGGTGAAGATGAACCCTGAAATGACAGCTGAAACAAACTCGTAAGTTACCGACAAAAGGAATTTACTTACGCAATGTTAGTGTTTTTTAAGGTTCTCGTGTACGGAGAATGCTTCTGAGAAGGCACTAGTCGTTTCGAAAAGGTCTCCAGAGTTCAACAAATCTCCCTCCCCTTTTCCGCCTAGTACAAGTTCGGCACAGGTATTTTGTCATTTGTGGCTCTTTCTTTTTGTGCATTTTAGCTGGTCATTCTGGAGGACAAATAAGACATCATTCTCGTCCTTTTAATGATGTTGTCAGATAATTGTTTCCAAGAAAATAGGGGAGCTTTTCCTCAAATGGCAACGAGTATGTTATCCTGTTACATGTTGAGTATGTAGTTACTGGATTGGGTCCCTGCCGCGCATATCAACCAGTTTTTAGCACTTCTTTCGTCGCGCTCACTGTGGCTTAGAAGAAGCGTACCGTCGTATGTTATACGAGTTCCTAGAAATGTATGATTTTGACTAGGATGCGAAATTCTGCCGTCTATTCCCTCAGATATTTGGGATGTTAGTGTAAGGTTGAAGAGAAAGTGATTAGAATCTAAAACTCTTGAACCTCAACTCCGAACTTCAAAATTATAAAAATGAAGTCGTGAAGTGTATACTGTCCCAGAATAAATTCTTACTAGCATGGGACAACTTTTCTTACTCCATGAGAGTAGCTTTCGGAATACTAGAGTTAATTAAAGGTTTTCGGCCCCTTTTTAATTTTTGGAATGTATTTCTTCCAATTTGTCCGATGGTTCTTGCAAAAAGATGGGTCAAAAATTTTTTTACCAAAGCTTTTAAACGAGAAAATTTCATTCAAAATAGGGACTGTTTATAAAACAAAAGTAATCTAAAACGTGGAAACATTTGTCAGTACTTTTAGCTAAAAAAACTTCATAGAAATGACGCAAAATTTGTTCTGAAGTAAAATGAGAATATTCTTGATTCGATCGCTTTCCCGGCAACTCAAGTTGTGTAGTAATTGGAAGTTAGTCCATATCTGACTTTCCTACAGTTTTGGCTTGATGACTTCGTTGTAGTATATCTTCAAGTCTCCGAAATATCTAAGAGATTCATTAGATCTACGTTTCGGCTCCTTCACATAGATCAGTGCCTGAAATGGGCGAAAAAAAATATGAAACCTATCCGCTCAAGCGCCTTGACAACTCGCGAGCCGTTTTATTGGACCAGTGAAGCACCCAGGTAGATCCATGGGCAGATGGTCGACCACCCTGGTGTTGGTTTTAATGTGGAGTGATGATTAATCACTTTCTGATTCCAATTAGATCATGACTTACAGAGGCTGAGATCAAGCGCAAGCTCGCAGGTTACAGCCACTTAATCATCCCTTCTATTCATTTTAGGGTCCTTGGTCATGGCACAATCAGGCGGTCAGGCGCAAGTAATGCAGGCTTTTTGGGTCACTGCCTAGGACCCTAATGAATAGTGGGAGCTGAAACCCTTTTTCCCTTTTGTGCCGTAAGGTCGGAGGGTTAAATTGGTAATGACTACCCCACGTTCGAGTCAACCCCGAGTGGTCGGCCCCACATGGCGGTAGTTCAGATTAAAGGTGAGCCATACGTCTATCGATCGACATCGTTGGGGGTTTCACTAATTTAATGAAATTGTTTTGAGAATAGTTGATCTGCTGTTGAGTGCTCAGGTCCTCTAGGTTTTCGCTGCCCATTCCAGGCCTAACGAAAAGGCGAAGATACCGGAACGTTTTTGTAATAAAGCCTTTATCTTGTAAAGGCTTGGCGTTGTACTGCAACGTAAATGATTAATTCTAATAGTCCCCTGAAATTTGATGAGCGGAACTTTGCTCCGATAGGTTAGGGTTCTTCATTTGATAGCACAAGGGCTTTCCCGTATATCCGTCGTCACGCAGAAGTCCATATAGCGGGTGTTATGACACCCTCCCCATGCGTGGCGTAAGGGCATCATTGTGGACTGGTGAGATTGGCCAAAGAGTATACTGACGGTTCTGTTGGGTGGATACTTTCGTGAAGACAGTGCTCAATTTCCAAATATGTTTTGTTGTCCGTCAGTTACTTACCATAGCTGACTGCTAGAGTAAGTACTATCATCTCCGTAATTTTTTTGTTGTGTTATTTTTGTGACTCAAACGTTAGCTGCGTGAGTTACTGGGAGTTTGTATGGGCGCATGGCTAAACAAATTACCTTTGTTTTCCGTAGCTATTAGCATTATGCTTGTCTGATCTTCTTTTTAGAATGACACTCTGTGATGTTTGCTTTTTTTATTATCTTTTCTATTCAGGGAGATCAGCGTAATCGTAAGAAACGCTGTCCACTCAAAGTTAGATTCCATCGATTAAGTGATGATCGATATCAAGTTGTTGGAGTAGCGGATTCATCCGCTGAGAAAACCGTTAATGATGATGATGATGATGATGAGACTGCTCAGAAATCCCTTGGTAGAAAAGGTCACAAGAAAAACAAGGTAGGACAATTGTCTTTCCTTTCCTTCTATTTAGTAATTTATGTCTCACTGTTAGGAAGCTATCACTCGATGATTTTCCGAACAGTGATGGCAAATATGAAAAAATGTTCCATAAAATCCGTTTTGGAAGCATTGGGGTTTTTCTTTTGTTAATGAGGCTTTACACATTTTTATCATGGAATTCCGGGAATGTTTTTGTGAAATTTAAGAGGTTGAAAATAAGATTTAAAGTCATTTACTACTCAACAGAATGTGTATTTAGCTCGTCATACGACGGGGACTAACTCTTTTGTTTCAGATTTTATGTAAAAGTTACGTGATTTTTGTAAGGGGCGTTTTTTACAGTTTTTTTTTGGCTACTGGGATATCAACTAACTACTAATCTCTCATCAGGGTAATTCAGATAAATCTGAAGGCGTTCTGTTTGGGAAATGATTTCGCTTGGTCCTAATGCTCAATTTTTGGTCAGCAAAGGCTGTTTGAAAAGCAAGAAGCGCAGCACAGTCATCTGCCTCTCAAATATAAGAATTGAATGAAAGATGGAACGAATTTGATACCAAGGATGAGGTACGGTCTGTTCGCTGCGGATGAAGGGGCATGTCGGCGGGATGGGTTTGGCGCGTCGCCAGCCCATTTTCCGCCAATTGTTGTCGCTTACTCGCTTCAGCAACTGAAAGGGAAAGGGAAGGGTGCAACAGAAAATACCCACAATTCTAAAACCAATTTCCTTACAGTCAAAAATTACAACTTCGAATTTAATTTCAGAGACGAAAGGTTGAACTACATTTTTTTCACTATCTTTCTCCAACTCGATAGATGCTCCTGCTTTTTTTTGAAATTAATCTTCCATTTGAGATTAAAATTTGATTAATTTGATCAGTTTGGTCTTGTTAATGTCGATCTTGGGTTGCTACACTTTGCTACGTCAAATATGCTACCTTTACAGAAGTCTAAACGTCGAAGTAGTGACTCGATAGATAATGAAGAAGTCGCCTATATGATCGGTGCGTTGATTGTGTTGTGATCGTAAAGTATTACTCATTGTGAGCTTTCTTCAGATGAAAGCTCAATTGTTGAGTCCTATTCGAGCAACGCAGCACCCCATATGGTGAATGGAAATGGTTCTGTCGACAATGTTTCAAATGGTGGCTGCTATGAGAGATCGTCACCGGTAGCTAAATGCTCGTTATCGAAAAGGATGGAAGCCGGTGCAAGGAGTGCTGCTGTAATGGTGACATGGCCATCGAGCAGTGAGAAGATGTCTGTACAAAATGGTGATAGCGATGCGTCTGTCGCTCCTGCTCAGTCCCTTGTCTTACACCATACGTGGAAAAGTAAGTGGTATTCGCTACAAATGTGTTTAAAGTTATGCGCAATTTTTCCTGATAGCCCTTGTAAATTTGATAGCAATGGAGAGTGACGAGCGAGACCTCAGCATGCCATTCTCTGAACTGCCGATCCCCATCATTCTTCAAAAGTGGTGGGGTTTCTACAAAGTGGGCGGATCATCTCATGGTGGGCGGGGCTTTTCATAAAGGGGCGAAACTTAGTGTGTCGGTGCACAGAATGCGCATCTATGAGTACATCAGTTCTGTGAAGAGTGGATGTGAAATTAACAAAGTCGAAAAAGTTATGAAAATTTGAAGTTCGCAACAAAACTTTGAAAATGGGCGGAGCGGCTATGTGTCGTTGTCCGGTCCTCTTCAGTCGAGGTTGCGAGGCAGCAAAAGGCAACAAAATGTCACAGAAGCAGAAGTTATGAAACAAAATTTGAACTTTATGTCCGCACTGACAAGTAGGCGTGGCCGTCGTGCGAGCCTCACAGTGGTGTCTGGCGTACTGGTGAATTGCCTGGTCTAACAATTGTGGTGAATTTAATTTGAAGAGTGGTGAAGGAGTCGGTTTGAAAAGTGGAATCGGTTCGAAAAAGCGGCATCAGCATCATATAGTAACAATGTGGCATACTTGGGCAGCGTTCTGGCTTCGCGATGTCACGCGCTACAATTAAAAAAGCGTCCTAAAGATATAGACACAAACGCAGCTTCGGACGACCGGTGCCGATCGATTCCCGTCTGCAAACGCTCGATGGATGCGCGTCAGCTGCTTGTGCCTTGAGAGAGTGTGGGGTGGGGATAAGATGGTAGGTGTTGCCTAGTACAGCAATCTATCGATTGGGACTGTTCGCTGCTTTTGCGTCAATAGCAGAGCGCTGTTGTAATTGTAGCGCGTCGACGCGCGTCATCGCGAAGTCTGAACGCTGCGTTGCCTTCATGAACTGCTGTTTAACGCCGAAAAAAGGATGAGGTGACGTGAAGAGTTTATATGTTCTGAGGCGCGTTTTGCTCGTCCTTGACATGGCATGACACGTCATACAGCATGCCGTAACACGATGAGATGAATTCCGGTGTACATGGTCGATTCTCCATTAATCTCGGCATGACAACAGCAATATTCAAAGGTGTTTCTTGAGCGATCCGAGATTGTTACCAATTTTTATTCGGTCCACTCTAGGCAAAATTGTCTTTTTCAGAGCCTGTAAATCAAAACCTATTTTAGTAACAATTCGTTCTAATCCCATTTCCGGTGTGATATGTTGTCAAACAAGCCTCAACAAGTAACGCCGCCCAAAGACAACGTTGGCATGCACTACCCTGACTCGTGTGAAGACTGAACCGCTCACAGATTATTTCAATTCAGATAAACATCGTCGTGGAGACCCTGTCAAGGTTTCTTCATACGTAAAGCGTCAGAGTACTCCTGTATCAGGTTTGTAATATTTCCAAAGCTGTAAAAGTTTTCTTGTCAACTGACATGATTCCTCTGCTGTTTCTCGATAAATACATTCAATTCAGCGACCATCTCTGTGAAGCGACGCATACCTCGCATGAGTCCACGTGTAGATAGAGTGAGTCAATTGAACGTTTTCAAAGGTTCAGGAGTGATCAAAGTAAGGATTACAATTCATGGTTGAGGGCCTCCACAGATGTTTATTACAAAAGCTTTTGCGGTAGCATCCTCTTTTGTGCGCGTTCGCAGAGTCACCATTTAAACGAGTGCTTGCTGGAGTTACTTCTTCAAGTTAAGGTAATACAGTCGCGGTTCCCATAACTATTAGTGTCAAGGTTTGCATTCGCAACAGAAGCAGGACTTGAATTTCTTATTTCGCAACCACATATTAATCAAAACATTTCGAAGCGAACTTTTGCAAATCCCTGTCAATGCGCTGCACCACTTTGTAGCGGCTTACAGTTCCTTGTAAAGCTACGAAATGGTACGAGCTCTTCTCAGGATATCACTGAATGGAACTCTTTGATAGCGTCCCATTTAGTGGGCTTTTAATAAAGTGCTCTGGGTGATAACCTATTGGCGCAAAAGAATACATAAAACTTAGCCACATTACCAAGATTTACGAAGAAACAACTTGTAAAAACACAAAAGAAAATATGAATTCAGCAATAATGCTGAGGTTTTACAAAGGAACAAGCTGGGCAAACACAGTATACGAGCATCAAACTCAACAATAACGCCGAAGTTTTACGAAGGAAGGCACATGTAAGCATGTAAGAGAAAACCAAACGAAAAAAAACCGAGGTTTCATGAAAGTAGAAGCTGGACAATCACACTCTCTTACATTCTTTCTGTACATGATGAAAGATGGATTCGTAATCTTCCTATACACGATGAAGAGTGGATACATAACTACAAGGCGAATACTGCCGCTTGGGCTGGAAATCCTCCATTTGTTTCCTAGACGATGGATCTCAGGGGATCTGTCGGAGTTGGCTCCTGAGTATGTAGCCAGTGTGTCTCAGTACAGGACGTTCATAGTTACGGATATAGTCGTACCATCGACCACAACTGACGATAAGATGAGTGCTGTTCCTTTTACTTCCGTCATACCGATGTCGCGCCTGAGTCCATGGTCACAAAGTTGTCTCGTCCAGTGGTGAATGCACCGCTCTACGTTTGCTATAAGTCGATCTTTCAGCAGATCTCTGATTTCTCACTGTATGGAGGGCCCTTTCTGTAATCCACGCACAGAGTGAACAGCAGCTGGCTGTTAGGAGCGATTTTCAGTGGACTCCAACTGTCAACATTGAAGGTCATCAACTTCACGGACACTTTTGAAGGATGGAGAAGGTGAATCGGTGCATTTCGAAGTGCCGAATGCTGGAAACCGAGCTTACTACTTGCATTTGACGATCGAGTTAAGAGGAGATAACTTCTATCTCAAATATTGTGGTAGCATTTCATAATAGCTGAGCCGTTTACTGGCAGTGCCGTGGTAAGATAGGTGAAGCTTCCGCCTATTGAACTTGCTGGCGAAGCCGTCGTAAGTAAAGTTGGCATGAACCTGCGAGCTGAACCACGCTGGTTTACCAGCTAGCTTCCCGGTTGTTCGAGAAATAGGTGCCCATGGACAGTCTTGCTGCTTTTCCATGAGGGGTATCCTTGCATTCCGACAGGTAGCGCGTGAAGAGTCGAGCCAGAGTTTTGACGAGAACTGGCGGAAGATTCTTCAGATGTTCAGGTCAGATCATCTCGCGACCAGGTGCAGTCTAGGAGTTTCCACCAGTAAGATGGTGTATCGGATTTCGGAAGGGGAGAACAGATGGAACAACCTATCCATCATGCTTCAAGAGGTACAATGGGTGGTGGTTGCTAAAGAGATCAGAATAGAATTCGTGGACGACCTTCTGCATTGCCCTCCGCGCTGCAGCAGTTACTCCGTCTGAACGTCGGGGCCGATCATCTCATCTTATAGTTGGCGAAGTTGCAGCGAGCATTGCGGATGCTCTTCCTAATCACTGTGGCTTCCACCTGCATGGTTCTCTTCTCCCCTTTATCCCGTCCCTGCATAGAGCTCAAACGTTAGCTGACAGTAACTTGTGGCTCGTGCGGCTCCACGTTGGCGAATCAGCTCGAGAGTTTCCAGAGATAGACGCTTCTTGGTAATCTTGGAACTCTCTGACTTCTTGGCGCAGTCATGAAGATGCACAACAAGGCGTTCATCGTCCTCGTCGGTGTTATAAATATCTTGGATATATGTATCCTGTATCTTCCCAAAGCTCGTTTAGAGAAGTGAAGTGATCCCGATTGATCAGAAGTCTTGGATTTCGCTTCTTGAACTTTACGGCTCTCTCTCTCTCGCATCGAAAAATGAAATCTCGCGCGAGAAACATTGAGTCGGCCTCGTGTAGTACCTAGAAACGACAGTGATGTCGGTCAGGAAAAATATTCGGTTGAAAATGATGTGCTCGATTTCATTGTATAATCGCGTCCACCAGAAGACTCTTCATGTCTAGCGGAGAGATGAGGTTTCTGGGATCGTGAGTTATCATGGATGGTGCGGGTGGACACGATAAACTCAGGCCTTTCATCCAGCTAATTCCACCTTATTCCTAAGGTTCCGATGTGAAGTCCTTTCGCTGGTTTTATGGGTCCGAGCGCTTGAATCGCCGACGCTGCCCGTCAAAAGCTACGGTCTTCCTTGTAGGACTTCAATTTCATGTAGCTTCGAGCTCATCGTGGCCGTAGCTCGATGCTGGTGTGTATGTGACGAAGGTTGTCAGGGCCGGAGTTCAACCATATCTCCTCATTTGCAACGTCCGATTCTGATCGTCAGGTTTTCATATGAGTCGTTGTCCATGACCAAGTGCTTGTCGACCAGGACATTCACATCGCCAACGCCTCTGCCTTCGCCTTTCCGAACAACAGTTCTTCTCCGGCTCCGAGACGGCGTGTAGCAGGGCGATGCCTCCTCGTCTCGGTCAGTCCGATGACGTCGTACTTGATCTTCCTGGCTTGCAACATCAGAGCCTCAATGTGTGCTTCCGATGTGTTGAAAGTACAGATCATCATCCTAGTCCTGCGCAGCTTGTTTCTCTGTTGGCACTGAGTTCCTTACAGCATCTACCAAGTGGTCCGAACCAATGCTGTCCTGTTGGTAGTGCCCTCAGGTTGAGTGGAATGACGCCGTTTGTGGTTACTGTTTTCGGCGTATGAACTGACCACGCGTATCTTGCCAGGCCTCAACGAACTAAGTTCGCTTGAGGCTGCGGAAAGAAGGTCTGCCGGTTGCGCTTGCAGTGATCTTCATGATTAGCCCTTACCGTCGCCTCTATCATGTGGAGTCTAGTCTTTAGACTTCTGGGTGATTCATGAATGACATCTCATCATCAAGGAAAACTTGAACTGCCTTGTGAGAGATGTTTGGTAAACTGAATAGGTCATACCGGTCGACGCAACTGACATCAAGAGGGCCATCCCAGGATTGTTTCGTACATGCATTACAGCACCATTTTATATAAAACGGGTGACTCACACTGTATCTTTTCCCACACACTCGAAGTTGTCATGCTGTTCATGAAGTTGAACGTTGTTCATCATATGATTTCCACATTATGAACCTGGACATTATGGAGGTGACCCGCCTTCACACAGTGCCAATTTGAATTGCGCTGTTGCGGCGCCCCGCCTTTTGGCGGTGGAGCACCTCCGCTGGAATCGCGCGATCCGATCGAGCGATGCAGTTGCGCGATCGCGAAGTCTGAACGCGGTTTTACCCGTGAGATAATGACCGAAGACTATGGAACCTTGCAGCTGAACGGACACTAAAACTGGCTATGCAAGAGTTGCAGACCTTGTCAACTAATTTTCGGCATTCCTCACATTCATCAGTGATGCTCGGCTATCGCCTTAGCTATTAGCCCACGCTTCTCGTGTTCATTTTGAGACAATGTTTTTCGAACCACCTCCGAATATGTCTTCGATTCAGTTCGTTGATCGTTTCATAGATTTTGATCAGAAATTAGTGCATACTTCTTGCTTATAGTTGTTTAAGTCACGGGAAGTACTTTTCTGCTTTGATATTCTTGATCGAGATTTATTCTTGGATGCAGTATGGACCTTCGCAACGCATTGGATCTGCGCGTTGAAGGTGACATGGAGTAAAGTTGTAGACATGTTCTTCTTTTAGCGCACGTTTTCTAGTGGTATCTGAAACCAAAGTCTGATTTTACTGTTGTGAAGGCTTTTATCTTGTTCGCGGTCTCGTAGCTTTTCGCGCAGAAATTTGGTAACATTTTTAATGCACAGTGGAGTAAAATGGGGAGTTTGCACTTAGAATCTACGCAGGGCAGCGTTCAGACTTCGCGACGCTCTGTAATGCGCGACGACGCGCTGTCTGTACGCGCTGATTGCAAAGCCGCTCTATTATAGACGCGAACACAGCCGCAGACGGGAATCGACACCGCCCGGTTGTGTGTTGTGAGAGAGTATGGGGGGGGGGGGACAGGAGGGTACGGTTGTCTTTGCTCAGTGTGGTATCGATCGGCACTGGCTGCTAGGTCTTGGGAGAGTATGGAAAATAGGAGACATTAAATTGTTTGAAGGCAGCACCTGCCATCCTCTTATTCAATCTTCTCAGAACAGAAACGCTTCCCGTCTGCGACTGCGTACGCGCATATGAAATTGGAACGCTGCTGTAATTGTAGCGGGTCGACGCGCGCCATTGCTAATTCTGAACACTGTCTAACAGTTGTCAGAGCATCACTCAGCGCATGATCTGTATGTTCATTATCGTTCTTCAGATATAGTAGACATTCGTTTAAAATGTCCACATTGCTCGGCAAAGTTTTAAAGATGTGATGCTTGCTTTTTTCTACACAACTTTCTTCCGACTGCTGCATTCGTCTTCTTGTATCACTCATATTCTATTTATTTTAATTGGTTTCGAGTCCTTTAGTTGTTCACGGTAGCAAGCGTCTACAGCAATCCTGTCACGATACGTCATTTGATGACGTTACGTCATTTGATGACGTCACGACACGTAATCACATGACGTGTGATGGCGTGTCATTACATGCCCTGTCTAGACACGTGATCGACTCGACGCGATAATAATAATCACTGCTAATACAAAAAAATTCGGAGGCTCCCTCTCCTAGCTCTAAAATCACACAAATCGGATTGCAGTAGGGACCTTATCTGTTGCCCCACGCTAATCCACAATCGGCTGGAAATGAGTCGAACTAGTGATCAGACACGATCCGGTCAAGGAGAATGTCCTCAGGGACAGTGAATTATGTTTTAGGAGTTGTTAAAATGTTGTTTTTCATCTGAGTTAAATTCTTTTCGTTTTCAGTACGAGGTCCAGTCACAGATGCCTAATCAGAGATATGAATGTGAGTTCTATTTCTTACAAATCTTTGATAACCACTTTTAAGTAAAAGTTTCAGTCAGAAGGCGTAATTCCGCACCTCCCTCTACAAGGGCAAGTGATTACAAAGTTCGTCGTCCGTCACGAGAAAGCGCCACCGACTCTTCTTGGGCATGACGGACTACTTTCCATATGCTTTCTCCCGTCTCACTTCTCATGAATACGCGTGTTAGCACGTTGTGTTAAAGACAGCTGGGCTACACTCCGAGGGAGGGTCGCTCCCATATGCGGATCGTGAAGTGTCTGCCAAGCAGTAGCATGCGAATTTTCCCCGCTTCACAATGTTAAGCCGGGACACCGGAGCCTGTAGGGTGTAGAGTATGCCCGTACTCTATATTTTCGCGCCGCGCAATCGTCACGTGCAGCACTCTACATTGACTACCGAAGATCCTGCAGCGAAAGGTAACTCAGCAGTAGAGAAACATTAGAAGCTGAATCTGAAGAGCGCAGACAAGTTGTGCCTTTGCTATAGCCAGGGCGCCCTCGTGACCTGCCGCAAGCTCTTGGTGGAGTATGGGGACTTAGTCTTCCGGCATCACCAGTTTTCTACCCCTGTTTCCGTGCACTCTCAACCGGAGTAAAAGGCACGCTGCTACATCTGCGGACACATACTCCCCATACATAGCAAGGAAGAGGATCCACGGTGTGAATGTACATTTGTCTTTACGGAAACGCCGCCCCAGCATCCGGTGGATCCACCCATGCGGTTCGGGTGACCGTTGCATAGGTTGTTACTGGCGATTACGAATTACTTTTACACGCGATCGAAGGGAATCGAAGAAGGATGAGCATTTGTGGGATGCGGACTTTGTTTAGCTGTTAAGTAGAGCCGTATTTTCTTCTGACGTCGATATTGTCACCGGTCAAGTTCAGCTTTACATCAAAAACAGAACGACGATTACCCCTTGGTGGAACGTCTGTGAATAGATATCGCATTCCAGATCCGCCATCCACTTAGTCACTGAATTCCTGCAAATGCTAGACGCGCTTTGGTGCGGGCGTGAGTTGGATGCGCACATGAGACAGCTCTAGTCTAATAGTATGTAGGCATGCCAGGTCTACATCGACTGATGGAAACGCCACTAGGACGCGTCTTTAGCACACCGCGTCGGTGCGCGGCGGACAATCTGGCCGCAACACCTCTTGCTTTGTACTGCGATTCGCACGCTCGCCGACAAACTTATTGCTTATTGAATTAGAAGTCTCGAACCCTTCGTTTTCAGCCAGCGCGTCTCCTCACTCTGGTAAAGACCTGAATTGTCATGACCGTTGAATTTTGTTTTATTTGCATAACTAGGGCGATTACATCATAGTGCAGGGAAAACTGCCTAATTAATAGCTGCCTCGCAAGTTAATTCAGCTTACCTGCTGATCCCCAATCATTTGACTGTTGCTGCTCTCTGGACCATACTCACAGAAGGTGCTTATTGTATTGTGTTGTTGAGGTACGATGGACTGTCCTGTTGAAAAACAGGAAATGTCACTGTGAACCACCGCGAGCGCGCGCCGATTGTAACCATCCGGTATCCGCGATTGTCGCGCGCGACGCCGCGTGGTCCTACATACCCACTCTGCCTTTGAAAGCGCTCCAATCCTTGCGGCATCGCACGTCTTATGGTTTCTTGGAATCATGTCTGCATGTGATTGCAGTCATTTTGAATTTGACGTAAAAAAGTAATTTAGCCCAGAAAGCGAACGCCAAACGGCTAGCATCGGCCTTCTACGCCTCACCGCATGTGGAGATAAGGCTGTCGACGAGAACCAATCTTAGTCACATCAACGGCAGTTGGACGCCCATCAGCAGATCAGAAGTTTTCCTCGCCGCGAGGAGAAACGAGAGCGAGCCGTGTTAGTAATATTTCTGTAGTAATAGCGTGCTATGTGTACATAACATGTTTTCCAGCCGAAGAAGATCAGACCACGAGCTGGGCGCCGGACTGGTGAGCGCTTAAACAGCTGATGACCAGGTATTTGTCTAGATTAAGTCAAAGTTATTTTTGCTTCTGTTTTATTTTTGGCACATGGGATGGCTGAAGGGTGGGGGTATTTAGAACTACGCGACGTCGCGGCCCGGCGGGGGCGGCGGCCCGCGCGGCGGCTGTCAGCAAGCACTCGTGCTTGCAATTTAGCGCACGATCGCGATAAAATCTGCGCTATTGAACTAGATCGTGTTCGGTTCACTTTTCAGCCGCGATCTGGTAAGACGTGGCTTGTCATAACCGTTAGATTCTACATTCGCCATAATTTAAAGTGCATTCGATACGGATGTATAGCGTCAGGGGAAACCTTAGTATAAGATCTGCTCGCGGGCCTCGCTTTACCTCTATTAGCTTGACTCGCCAATCATTTCACTGTTTACTAGCCCTCTGGACACCGTGCTTTTTGAGGCTGTACTTACTATCATATTGTTGAGGTACAGGAGGACTGTGCTGTTGACAAAAAGCAAAATGTCACTGTCGCGATAGAACCATCGCGAGCGCGCCAATCGTAAAAATACGGTGTTTGCGAGTTTCGCGCGACGCCGCCTGGCCCTAAGGTCACATTACCGACGCGAAGTTGATCTTCTTTTGTAGCGAGAAAATTCGTTTTTTTTTATTAAGAATGTCGTTCAGATCTCATCTGACGACATTGCATCTCGTGTGACTTACAATACGACTGGTGATTCGGATGCTACTGAAGAAAGTCGAGTTCCTAGCGTTGATGAGTTTTCAGTGAAGGGACTTGGTGGCAGCCATTTGCAATGTTCCGACACACGATCGGGAGAAAGAAGAACGTACTGCTACGGAAAAGACGCCGTTAAGTAGCGATGATTAAGGGTAGCAAGAGTGAATTTCTCGGTCGACGCAAGAATTCAGGGCGATGCATTGTTTGAGCTGATGACGCCGAAGATGGGCAGAGATGGGCCTCACTATATTGATGAGGGGGAGAGAGTTCTCGCCATAGAAGGGATGTTCTTGCTGGAAATGAAGCGTATCCACTGTGCAGCACAATCACCAGCATACTGATTGCCAAAGATGACTGGCAATGCCGGGAATCGTGCTAGTGAGTAGTTGAGCCTGATCATGAAACTGAGAGAGTAGACGCACGCGTGTACGAGGAAGTGGAAGCTGAGCAGGAAG
Organism: Cooperia oncophora; assembly: GCA_036418165.1. NCBI lineage: Eukaryota > Metazoa > Nematoda > Chromadorea > Rhabditida > Trichostrongylidae > Cooperia > Cooperia oncophora. Next base: position 35,246 of record MU912509.1, read on the forward strand.
ACGAGCACGAAGTTGAGCCCGAAATTAGCGATGAAAGCATGCGCTCAGAGTCGGACATTTCTCGTCTTTCACTGGAAAGAACTGTTTCGCGTCCAACCGAAGGGTCCCTCGAGTATAGGTGAGTTTTCGCTACGCTGATTTATAGAAGAAATAAGAGGAGTTATTTTCAGATTCAAAATGTGGTCAGAGGCTTACAAAAAATTTCGAACCAATCCGTACTTCATTCCTGATGGAGAGGTAGCCATGGCGCCTCAGTTTGTTCGTTATCCTCCTCGTTCGACTAGTGATGTTGTGGTCGTAGAGAAGGGTGAAAAAGCATTCGCTCTGCTCCGCGGCCGTTTCGAAGTTGCAATCAAACTCCCAGTGAAGGTAGCAGTTTCATTCTTTGGAAGGTGTTCTGACTTACTTTTAGACACTTTCCGCGATCAAATGATCAGTGAAATGCCTCCGAGCATTTGTCCGTTGCCGTGGCCGTTGTCCACACTCGCAGAGAACATACCACTCCTGTCACTTGAAATTGCGACATAACGAAGCTAGAAACGCGAGAGTTTTGCATCTGTGCAACCGCATACTACAAGACAACGGCTTACAGGCGGAATTGCGTGTGTACATAGCGTTGCCTGGAGCATCGCAGTTCGATTTTCTATGCTCTTGCCGGGAATTGGTTGCACTACTGCATTGTAGAACCCTGCTGATTGGGCTTGTCCTCATCATGAACTCGTGCAAGGCGCCGGTTTCACTGCTAGGGGGGGGGGGAGGGTTGGGCTGTGCTCAGGGTGTTCCCAGCCTTTTTTTTCGTTTCTTTCTCTACTGATGAGTTTTTTTGGCTACTGGTTCATGAGTGAGCCCTGTTGCTTTTGGTCGCGAGTACTGAATTTAAGGACAATTCCCGCGATCAAGCATTAAAAGTAGTCGGCGTTCAGTTATGAACCAGCAGCCGAAAAAAGTAATCTTGAGAAAGAAGCAAAAAAAAACATTAAGCACATACAAAACCCCTATCTGATAATCATACAGCCTCATTTACGAGTTCTCCGGGCCTCCTGGCGACTTGACATCCTGCGGCCTCGCTGAAACCATTAGCTAATCGTTTCTTCGCGTCTTCTAGTTTCAAATGACATCCAAAATCAGGAAAAGAAAAACGATAAAACAAATGCAATTGAAAATAGCTTTCAAAAACGCTGCCCATTAAGTCAGTACTACGGTATGCAGCGCAATGCGAACTTCTGCACCAAATCGGTTGCATCGCAGGCTGAATTTGAGCAGAGCCCAAAAGTATTGCATTGCCAAGTGGACTGCCACTGTAACATTGTTTCCGAAAAGGTATCCAGCGAAAGAAGATCAACTTCGGAGCTCGCAAAAGAGTCGACAAGCAAGAATTCTCTCTGTCGAGTGTGTGGAGTTCTCCTACGACGCTACAGGCAACAATGCACACGTGTGATTCTGCGTGTAATTCGTTGTTCTTGTAGAGCGAAAAGAATAGAGGGTACAATGATCACTGACTGTGATCTCTTTACCTCACCGTTTCGAGAGACGAAATTGGTAAACTCTGTGCGAGTGCGGACTCGAATGCCAAGTGAGTGGAGGCATTTCGCCGGTCATCGATCGCGGGACTGTCTTTTACTCGGATCACGAGTTTTGTTGCATTCAGGGTCCGAATCCAACTAATTGGAAAGAAATACTAGGTGGGTGATGTTGTTTGGGTAAGATGGCGTAAGAACGAGCATTGGCCAGCAACAGTGTACGAAATCACGGATACGGTCCCCGTGAAGGTAGGTGGTTGCAGCCTTTCTAGAACTGCCCGATTACTCTGGTATTTTATTTGTAGTCGACACGCTTTTGTAGGTGACTGTCTTCTGGGTGAATGACAAGACTCAGAGCACTGTGGATTACACCCAAGTTGACTTGTTCGACATGGCTTTTCACATCAGGTTAGTTTTTGCAACGCATGACTTTTTGCAACATAAAACTTATTTTCTAACTAAATACCAATTCTTTTCTCCTGTGAGTGCGACATTCAGAATTCGCGATGACGCGCGTCGATGCGCTGTAACGCGCTATAGTTGCAACAACGTTCCAATCCTGTAGAAGCGAACGCAGCTGCAGACAGGAGTCGATAGGGCGCCGCGCCGTAGCGGCCATGCCATACCAGACTCGGACTTGGCGGTGGTTCGGCGGCAAGCGTACCTTCAGTTGCTCATATTCTCTCGAGACACGCAAGCGCGCCAGGCGATTTCCATCGCGTGCATTCGCAGTCTTCAGAACTGGAGCCGCTGTTCACGGCATGCGCGTGTAAGAGGCGTCAAATACGCGAAGTACTGAACGCTGCGTGAGAGGTAAGACCAGGCTTTCATACTGGTAACGTGTTCTCAAAAATAAGAAACCCGAAGAGATGAATTTTCCAAACAAGACAGACGTTCGTGGCCAGCCCTAACAATACAACGTCGCAACTGGTATCCTGTTCACTGAACTGTTGATCGTTCCTGATTTAGATTCGATTGCCGCAGATCTGACCCGAAATATGTGAGAGCAGTTGTGACGGCCCTACGTTATGTTGGAAAGATGGGATTCTGGGAAAGGTGAGGAGCGCAATCAGTACTGCCTAAGTAGTGGTTTATTCCTTTCATCAAGCAGAGTTCGCTGACCGTTTTTCATGGAAATATGATTACTGGTAGATTCTCGTGATCTGATTCTTTTTCCTTCTAGTTTTCTCACGAAGAAAGTTTATGAAGAACTGGTCAAGGAAGAGGGCCCGACTTTCTGTCAGCATATCAGTAACGAAGAGATAAAAAGAATCATGTGCAAGCAGGCGAAGCAAGCGAAACTGTCGAAAGAAATGAAGAAGGAAGATCAGGTTCATAAACTTCGTTTAACTCATGTTAACCTGAATCAGGACTTCTTAGGCTCTGTTGCCTCTGTCCTCGAGGTTCCGCCTAGATTTTGATGGGAATTTTTTCCCATGGGTGGATCTAACTAGATTTCTGTGCCCAGGGTAGCTCACTCCCCTGAAACGAATACCGCCTTCATTTGGCTTAAAACGGCTTGATGTCCGTGCTATGGGCCGAAAGGCCTCAAAGCACCATCGATGTTGTAAACTTATCCCAAAGATTTTTACACTGTCAACGCGAATATCACAGTAATTTGATGTGAAAACTCTTGCTGTACGGGCCTGCTCCAGAAGTGTCTGAACGGTCTTCGCATCAGGCAGTTTCGTTCTAAGCAAATGTGACATTCTGTTCACGGAGTTAGACTATGCCTGGGGACAAAGTCTTGGCCAAAACTATCAAATCCATGGGAGTATCGATCGAAATCTAGGCTGAATTTTGAGGAGTGGAGAAAGGGTAAATAGTGCTATTTGTTCTTTTTCATGTTCCTAAAGAACAACTGATTGCCGTGAAATCAATGTGTTATTGCTTTTCTGTTCAATGGCCATTTGAAGACCCACGCTTTTTCCTGGTTCGTAGATTCCCTTCATTCTACAAGCACTCCGATCCCCAGTGTCAGAGGTCTCTTACCGCGGTTTCACAGTGACTGGCGAGGGCTTCACGGTTTACAAGTCCAAGGAATGCCAACCGTAGAGTTTGTTTCACCCATCTGGTACGAGTTATGCACCAGTCCTATATCTTCAAGTACAGGCGTAACTCGTTCCAATCAATTCCGTGTACGACCGGTCTTTGTGGTCTCGCACACCTCCCAGCTCTTCTCTACCTCTCTTCCGTTGTCTCTAGTCTCTCTCTCACGCAACAGTGTTCCGTTTCTTCGAATGCTCGTCCAATCGGAAGCCGTCTTGGACGGTTTTGTTCACTGTTTCAGTGGTAAGACTTTGTTAACTCACTGGTGGTTAAATTCCGAACTTGACTGTGTAATGCACGAATTGTAATCGTGGAATCTCTGTCTTTAATTCCGTCCCTAAGCGCAAGAAGAAAGAAGAAGGGGAGCTCAGAAGAGCTCTTTTCTGTGCTCAATTGCTAACCGGTCTTAAGTCGATACTAACTTGACACCATTCAGATTCGCCTTCAGAAAAGCGAGGAGCTTCTGCAAGCCCTACAGGCATCACATTTCATTTTCTCTTATGATGATCCTCCCGTCGTGGGCAGCGCCTATCCACTTACAAATCAAGTGTAAGTTTTACAAGAGTTTGTGAACCCAGAAAGCTCTACTTCTAAGAGCTGCCTACTTCAGGCTTGAGGACTATCTTGGAAGTGCATGTTGTGCTTCACGTAATTCTGAGCCATTGTTTGAGGATGGGAAGAGCCCCTTTTTTGGTGAAGCCCAGAAGTATGATATTGACCCCGAGGTCATGGGATCGAATGAGATTGTGAGTTATGCTATCATATATTTCAAACTATCTAGTTATGCTATCATATATTTCAAACTATAAGTCAAACAAAGGGTTGCTTTTGCAGTACCACCCTGACTACCCCGAAAATAATGGGGTCCTTTCACCGGCGGACGGAGTGGTCAACATTGTGACGATTAGTTATGGTGCTGGTGCAACTGAACATGACGTTGAACATTATGAAAATCAGTTGGGTCAAGAAGTTAACGAAATCGCTACTGTTGTTATTGATGAAGTGAAGGTATGCATGCTTAGCTGGAATCATTTGATTTCTCTGCATTATGAACTTTCACCACAGGTCATGATTTTTCCCTGCATCAAATTGTGAGGGGGTTATTCTTTCTAGCTTAAGATGAATATCATTTTCGTTGTTAGGTAGTCACGAAAATGGAGCTGGAGGGTGGTAGCACCTCGATGCTTTTCACTTCTCCGCCCGCGAGCATCAGACCATAAGTATGCAATGCGCCGCACGGCCAGCCATACGCCGAATCATGAAACACGCACTACCTGTTTGTGCTGTCTTACGTTTGATTGGGCACTATGGTTTTCCACAGCTCGAGTTCCGCAACGTGTCAGCGTGTTACTGCAGGATCTTTCGCTCAGAGCAGAACATAAGGCTGCGTTCATACTTTGCGGCAGCGTCCACCAGCGTCTACCAGCGTCCACTAGCGTTCCGAGCGTCCGGCAGCGTCAGCGACTGGAAAGTATAGATATCGATCTAGCGTCTGCCAGCGTCTACGGCGTGCACCAGCATCTCCCAGCGTCTCGAGAGCCTGGGAAGTACAGGTATCGGTCTAGCTCTACCAGCGTCCGGGAGAGGAGGGTATGTTGCGATAGAAGGGTAGCAAACAGCTGTGAGAGTATGGGGAGATAGGAGGGTGGCAGACTGATGGGAAAGAGTAGTCGTGAAAGAAGGATACCTCCCTCCCCTCTCCCTCGTCGCTAAACTGTGCCCAGGGTTCTCTTCATGTGTGGTTTTGCGGCCCAAAGGCACTGACTTCCCACATCCTCGAGAGTAACTAAATGTCGAGTTTATGGAAATGAGACAAATTCATTTGAACTGTGGTTTCATGGTGATCTTTCTTAGTTCTGACTAGTATTCAACATTATGTATCATAGCATTTCCAGCCACCTACAATGGAACCATTTTCGGAGATTGATGCTTTACGTCAGGCTCAACCGTACCGTCTACCACCTAAGAAGCGTCATAGGTTCCATCCATTTGGCATGAAATCTTCAAAGATAAAACGCCAGGTTTGAAGTGTGAAACGTGCATTCGGATTCATGTCCCTACCTCGTCGATGGAAGACCCGGTTAGATGAGCTGTTTCTGTGAATCTTATCCATGTGTCATGGTTGTTATTTTATCATGGATTTGCATTATTTATGAGTTTTATGAGGCTGTGTGTCTGTTTGTAAGACAGGTGTTATTCATCTCAGTATCCGATCTTTACCTATTACGAGTCTGTAAAGCGTATGTCAATTTTGTGTGAGAGTACATATATTTCTTTTTCTTTTGCATCATTGTTCTCTTATGTGGTTCTCATATGTTGTTTTGATGAGCTAATAATCGCGGGTGGGTGTGAGATTTTGTTGTTGGTAGATGCGTTTTGAGTGCGTGTATGTGTTTAGGTGTGTGTGCATGTTTTTTGGGTACGTGGCAAGACAATCGTAATAAGTCGCGCTGGTCGCGGCGGACGACGCCGCGCAGGCGAGGGGCGAGTTGACCCGCCAACCGTTCGAACTTTAATGGTAGAGGTATGGGAAAATCGTTATCACTTGGCATGAATTCTTGTATCCGCTTGGATACACATGAATTTTGTTGTATCAATCGACAACATGATACACAGGAAGTTGCCTCGCGCGGCTGCACGATGCGCCGCGCGCGACGGCGCAACAAATTACGATTGTCTTCTCCGTCCCCCTATTTTTTATGTGTTACTTTTATATGCACTGTTGAGCGCTGGCGCTGTTCGTCTTGGGGTGAGACATTCATGAAGGACTCCATGCGCAAAGCTGGAATTACTGAAGAGGGAAATCCTTTTCTACGTGAGGAACTTGGTTCACGCACCTCAGCGTTGTTTCCTTTCCTAGGCTTTTACACAAAAGGCTATTTTTAAGCAGAAATCCTCATCTTATTTATCATATGCCACCAGTTTTGCCCAAGAGGCCTCTTACATCCCTCTCCCCTAAACGAACTGCGCAATCGCGCCCGAGCGTCTATTCAACATATGCGCTTGGGTGACAAGTTGGCTGACAGAATAGTCAATCTTATGGTATGCCAAAAAGAATAGTTTAAAAACCTATAGGTAGCATAGTTTTCTTTCAACTATTTGATTGGTATTGATCATTTATTGAAGAGTATGCCGAACCTTTTGCCTCACTGTTGTTTGTAAACAATATCCAGTGACGAATAATATCCTATTTTCTTGGTTGTAAGGCTCACCTACTTGCAAGGGCACAGCGACGCACGCGACAACGACAACGAAAAGTTGCTAGGCAGTAAAAACTTTTTTGGCTTTTTTGCGAAGTTGAGTTTCCAGTTGGCTTTGAATACCTCTTGAATATAGATGATTAACGTGGAGGAACGAATAGAAAACACGCAAATGTAAAATGAAGAAGGAACATGCGCCGCGTCCGAAGCGAAGGTGCGCATGGGTGCAGGGTACGCCTTATACTCCAGAGAATAGAAAATTTTGAGGTTCATGTTGCTGGTTCATGATAGCTTCAGAAAGAGATCGTGTAGAGTATTTTTTTTTCAATAGACTTTCAGTATTATTATGAATGGCCCCCTGTACCATTTCCCCGTGAAAGTTCTCCGACGAGGTGACCCATGACCCCCCTCGATCGTATGTGGTTTCTGTTGTTTTGTGAAATAATAATAAAGTTGCTTTTTTGTAAATTCATATTTGTGCCTCAAACATGGGTAAAGTGAACAGGCAAAAAGGAGGACTTCTCTCAAATGTGTGAGGAGGTATATAAAAAGGCCTGGTTGGCCTGGGCGGGAGTCGACCCAGGATTTGAACCCAGAGCCGCGCGGTGGTAAGCGCGGCAATTGTCACTACACCACCTTACATATCGTCAAAAATATTGAAGTTGAGTGAATCCCGTAAAGCGAGTAACAGTGAGCGGTGACGGCGCTGCAGCCGCCACAAGTGATGGGGATACAGTACCCTAAGGTCGCCTCGCCCGATGCCGATGTGGTCGTTGGGTGTGTAAATACAGGCGTCATTTGATCTGTGTGGGACCAACCTGTAATATCCGCCGCCCTTCCAACTCACCTTCCTATGCGTAATGTAAGGCATTCTACCTCGATTGCTTTTGTGAGAGGGGTCACGTGCATTAGATAGGAATCCGTCCCACAAGGTGAGATGCGTTTTACTCCGCTTCAATTCACCTGTCATCGACACGATGGCGATGACTCTCTCACACTACGCCCCACCTCCTGCTCTTCGAGGCGTGAGCGTAGCCTCAAACCCTATACTTGGGCATGCTTGTGTATATATCAAGATAAACGGTTGTACAATTCGCCTTGTCTCTCAATCTACAAAACCGCCACAACATCACCAATGATCCATGGATGGATGGAGGGTAGGGCTGAAAGATTGCGAACAGGGAAAACACAAGAGTTCGTCCAGTCACGGGGGCCTTGTTCTGCGTTTTCAGCGTTCCTTTTTTGCTTTTTTCGCTTTTTTTTCTACCGATTCACTGACCAACACCTCTCCCATTTTTGATTTTTGAGCTCTACTACTAAAGACTGGCCATCGAATAAGTTTATTATTGAAGCTAATAGTTGATATAAGCAAAAGAGAATGGGTCAGACGAAGTGCAATGGTATCATCGCAATCAGTTGGGTCGCTTACTAGAGTGATGAACTGACCCTACTTGCGCCTTGCCACCACTCGTTTTCTTCTTCCTGAATCGATAATTAGCCCTTCACCACTGGCAGTGCATGGCAGCCGAGTTCAGAGATCTAAGTGATCCGAGCTAATCATTCCATATTGTCTCCTAGTCTACCACTTGGTTACATGAAGGCACTTCGGGACTTGAAGATGCATCCCCTCCAGGTGCATCTTGCTGTTTCCAGTGCTGTCGCAGAGGTGGAACGTTATTGTTCGGTGTAGTTCTCCAATAGACTCCTTTCGTGATTATATTCGATGCGTTTCAGTGTGAACTCCAATGCTGGGTTTGGCACAGAAATGTTTCTGATGTCCCAATGCTGGAAAATGAATTGCACGCGTGAGCGCTCCAGGCTGTTTCTCATCAAACAATGTGATAAAAACGAGGCGCACTGAACAATTTTCGATTTTCGGAGCATCATAGACCCTGTACACAACGCAGTACATAATTCTCTCGTGAGCAGCAGAAGAGCTTTTTTTGCGTTTTGCACGTTTTGGCACTAACCTGTCAGCAGGAAAAGGTTCCAGCCACAGGGTGTGGGTGTTATATTGGATTCTACTAAAAAATGGATGCAGACTGGTAAATAAGGCCTGCTCTGTTCAAATAAGTGATTTCTACAGATGCGGTAAAATTACCTGCGAATACTAATTTTTACAAATATGACAATATTAAAAATATTTCAAACTTCATAGCAGTTGGCTTTGGCCTTAACAGTTCTCCAGGAATTGGATGGATCCTTCCGTCTTCAGAGGGCAGGATCTGGTCATCAATACCGCCTCAGGATTCGGTTCACTACTCAGTGCCGCTCACGATTCCACTTTTCCATATGGACAAAATGGTCTGTTTTCTATGGTGTGGGTACGCTCGCCGAATCTGTTGCAGACCAACTAGCAATTTTGAACTTTCCGTGGTGTACTTAAGAGGACGACGTCTCTAGCTAGATTCGCTTGTACATAACTTCAGGCCGCCACCTGTGAAGAACTCTATATGGGTGAGGGTGGTGAAATGCTTAATGAGCACTCGCAGGTAAAGGTGTAGAGATCTGTCACACTACTCGATAAGCGGCGAGTGGGTAGAAGGGCGTTGCGACAACGATCTCGATGCTACCTGCAAAATCTTATCGTATGAAATGATATCTCTACTCAAAAGGCCCTGAAACATTCCTCATCCGCGCGCGAAGTGAGTAACCGTAATGAGTCCATGACGAGGAGTAGTGGTGTTCTGACGTTTATGATACCACTGTGTGGGCTGTGAGACATACGACACGTACCACTATCCTACCGTTGATTCCCATTTTCAGCTACTCGATGCGCCTTTCAGAATTCAGTCCTTGCCACGAATAGGCTGCGGTAGGTTGAGCGGTGCATTGAATTTCTATTCCGCTGTGAGCTTGAAAACTGTTCGTTGCTTACAAGGGAAGGATGGTAGGTCGAAGTGGCCATTTGAAATGAAATGTATACCGGCTGAAAGGTCTTCGGACGGGAATTACGAAACCGTTTTCCATATCTGCTGCGGACCTCCCAGAAAGAAGTTACGGAGCTTTTAGGGGGAGAATATTCGCATTCACTACGAATTGGCGGCGTAAGGCCGATGCAATCGTAGAAGCATGGCCGAGTGGATACGTTATAGGGTCATGGATGCGTGGTCGAGGGTTTGAATCCTTGATGCGTGTGCTCTTTTGCATTTTTTCGAAAGTGGTCCCTGTGCACTTCAAAGCTATTTTGCATAACTCTTGTCCCTGATAATGTCGTGACGTAATGATTCTGAACTGATGGAACCATTTGCGAAAGATTCCATGGAGAACATTTTCTGGCTGTTGTCTTCTTCTTTCTTTGATTTGAAAAGCATACACAACAAAAGTGCATTCCAACGGATGATTTTGCCTTAAAATGACTTTATTCTCCAAATGACATGACTGGAAAACGAATCCGAAGCCGCACAAAGATGAGTATAGTGGAAAAATGCTTTCATATGAAGTGGCGTTGATGTGGCAATCATGCTGGAGATCGCGATGGGCAAAACCTTCATTCATTACTCACATAGTGTTGAAAGATGTCTACCCCAAGGTGGTGGAAGTTTTCGGATCGTATGACAATCTCTCATACTATTCGTCTGCTTCCCCCTCGGACGGTTGGCTTCCTTCCACTGATGATTTCGCCGTCAAACCAAGCTGAAGTAGCTCCCGTGCTCGGACCTTCCTGAAGATAGCCGCCGTCAACGTCCGCGGCCTTTGTTCTCAACAACGACTCGCGGATTTTGAAGCCAACGTAAAACGTGAAGTTCACTCTGATTGGATTATCCGAGACCCGACGCCCGAATCGTGAGTGTCTTCAACTTGGATCAGGTTTTGTATTATACAATAGTGGACGTTGCGACGATACCCCCACATACGCTGGAGTGGGATTTATATGTCCACATGGATGAACAAAAAGCTCGCCGGTATCCGTTACATCAGCGAAGGACGCTCTCTCAACCATGAGCCTGAATGTGGACCTCATGCTACTGGCAGAAGAAACGATAGAGGCATGGACATGGAGGAGCCCAAACGGAACCACCCGAGAGAGACCACGTACTATGTCCCAACTTGAAGTTTGTCCGCGATGTGACAACGCTTTCTGGATGCAATGTCGGTAGCGATCACCGCATGGTACGAGTAACTTTGGCGATGTCAATGAAGCCTGCTCATTTCCACCAAAAAGCAAGGCCCTTGCCACAGCGCTTCGACAAGTTGAAACTAT
>MU912510.1:6823-29132 GCA_036418165.1 Cooperia oncophora
GGCAAAGCCATTGTTGTTTCAACTCATTCTGATGATGTTGGCTTTCCAAGGAGAAAACTAGCGCCCTGAGGAAAGGGAAGGCCAATGTCGATGTTCGTATTCGATTGATGATCTGCAGCTCGACGATGATATCGGCTAGTCTCCCGCTTGGAGTGATGTGTGCATTGAAGAACACTGTGCGCAAATTGCTGCTGAAGCATTGGTTGTAAATAATATCCTGCTTTATATAATCGCTATGTCCGTGCGTGTATGTGCGTCTCTCTCTTTGTTACGAGATTCATAGCGCCGGTCCAAGTAGCAGTGAGACATTGGTTCTAAGGAGTGATGTAGGTGTGACGGGAACACTATATATGGGTGACAGGAAGTGCCATCAGTTGATAAGATCCGATAAGAGGCGTTAGAAGGCGGAGGTCACCATATTCATAACGCGGGTGACAGCATCAGCTAGCTCTTGATTCCAAGATATGATATAGGGTATGGGCCAAGAACATCATTAGTGGTCACAAAAACTGCAAGCTGCTGATAAGATCGATAAGGGGCGTTAGAAGGAGAAGGTCACCATATTCATAACGCGGGTGACAGCATCAGCTAGCTCTTGATTCCAAGATATGATATAGGGTATGGGCCAAGAACATTATTGCTGGTAAGATTCGATAAGGGGCGTTAGAATGGTGATCATCGTATTCACAGCGCAGGTCACAGCATCAGCGAGGCGTACGTCTCAGCAAGTGATATAGAGGGTGAGATGGGGACATGAATCGTGGGTGACTGGAAGCGATAACTACTGATAGAGACTGATAAGTGAAGTTGCAGTCGTCGTCGCTGTTCAAGGTGGTTCACGCTACCAAATCATAGAGATTTTGTGAGGGGACATTAATAAAAGGTGGCAGGTAATCTTATCAATCGATAAAAACAGATAAGATACCATCTGCGCTACATTTTTATCACTTCTTACCGCTTTAATGCCGAGTATTAGAGGCTCAGTGTGTGAACCCTTTCCTTTGATGGCAACAGAGTCAAGGTCGTCCAATGAACTGTTTGCTTTCAGTCGCATGCAATGTTGTCGAGCTTAGGGGGAGGTATATAGTGCGACCGAAACGGGAAATCGAGGAATTCACCAGAAAATTTTTCGCAAATCTCCCTTCTATGCCCTCCTATGTGCTGTTTTAGGAGGTGACGGTCGCAACTGCACAAAATAAGGAGGGAACCCAACAAATTGGGAACGTCCTGTCGGTGGTCATTCAACTCCGTGTCGGCGCGACACAAACTTTTATATGTACAAGCAATGTGGAGTTCTCCTTTTCAGTGCCACCCATTACTCTGCAGTTATGCCTCTTCCGGTGTTAAGGACTCATCCGGACTAATTCAACTTTACCCATTCTGTTGTCGCAACTGCGGTCCTTAATGATATGGTGCAGACCTTCCCACGGTTGAAAGTCTATAGTAAGCAAGAGGGATGTTGTAGATGTTAGATGTTGGTAGATAATGACTGATGTTGAGCTATTGATACTTCAACTCATTTTCCTGTATTTCAATAAAAAAATGTCATCATTTTGGACATTTAGTGCATTCTACCTCGCTTGAGAGAAGAATGCCTGGTGCTGAAGGCCAGACCGGCCCGGCAAAGCCGGGCCGTGAAACGTAGGAGGAGCACCCGGCGGCAGCCGGGTGATCCGACTGATAATAATACAAATAATACCAGTTTGGCTGAAGCGCACTACTGCGCGCATAGTCAAACCTATGGTAATTTGTGCTGATGCTGATTTTTGTGCTGACACTTTTCCTAATCCCCATGTCTTGGAATACGGCCCATTTCAATCTTTCGCCTTCTGATGATTATTTGTCAGTGCCTGGTGCTTATCATATTTATCAAGACACCCACCATTCGCTGGTAAATGAGCGACGGCTTAGCGGAGTTTTAAAGAAATTCAGGTGTGGTAACAAATATGAAATTTAAGTGACAGCATCGTTATTGTTTTGGACGCTAGCCTTGAGCAGCTTTTAACTATGTCTAACTGATTGCTGTTATTATTGACTCACTAACAAGACACCTTCCAGGCTTTTACTTTTGGGTGAAACCCTAAAGTTTAGCCGTTGAATCATCTTTGACTGTATCGCTAAAAGAGTAGAAACATCTTGGCTCATCAAGCCTTCGCCCATTGTCTTGAGGGCTTCCTCTCCGACCCGCCATTCCTATTCTGCCTCCTATATCATTGCTTGCAACCAACGTCCTACCGTCGCTGCGATGCAGGTGCGAATTAGATGATAATCTTTCTAGCTCTTGGTATCTTACCAGCTATAAGCAATTCCTACCACCTACCAATAATGTTCCCATCTGCTCCCTATCCTACATCGTGGAACCAACCTTCCGTGGTCACTGTGGCTGACCTTATGGATTGCAACCTACCCCTTCTAAAACTCCTTATGGTATCTTAATAGCTATTATCACTTCCTGCCGCCCACCAATTGTTCCCATTCCTGTCCCATATCTTACTTCTTGGAATCAACGTCCCATCGTTGCTGTAGCCGTCGCTATGAATATGGTGACCCTTCCCTTCTAAGACTCCCCGTGATTCGGCTCTTACACTTCCTATCTGCTCTCTTATCATCATCCGCCCAAAGGCATAGGACACGATGATCCGATATCGGTCTTAAATGGTAGCAGAGGTGTAACATGGTGGGAAAATGGCAAGATGCGAAATGAAACGGCCAGAAATCTGCAAAAAAGTGCGTTTGTTTTGTATGGGTTAGAAAGCAATCTTTCCCGTTGCATCGTGCAATGATCGCTATGGCTGCATGTATGTACCCACATATCCATGCAGAACCGCACCGCTTCATATCAATCCTTTCGCTTCATATTGTACTTTAAAAATGAAGCGATATGAGCATCAGGTACAGACGTCTACTTTTGGGCGAGTTAACGCGGTGGGGTGGTATGTAGCAGCAGGAAAGGGCGCTATAAGGGTACCTCGTCGATGGAGGCGCCAAGCAGCGCCTGCCTAGGGGCCGAAATTCTGCCATGCTGGGCGTTTAATACTACACGTCCTGGGGAGCTATCGTGCCACTTGCACACCTAACTTCTCTAAAGGTGAGTAGACAAGTCAGATCAAAAGTGAATACACCGAAGACCATCGGTGGCAAAAAGCTACCTTGGGCGTCACTGCACACTGGTGTAGATTCGGCAAACACCATTGTTGTCGATAAGGTACACTCTGCTGATGTGAAAGGGTTTGATCCATTTCATCGTTCTTATGTTGAGAAGCTCACCAAGTAAAGCTATTTTGAAGTTATATCGAGTTTCTTCTCAGAATTCGGAATAACTGTACTCCAGTCCCTAAGGAGGAACTATACTGCTGCCCCCAGGCCTTCAGCTCTTATGAAACTCAATTTCAGTAAGGGCAAATGGCCCTGAGACTACATGTGACCTCCAGGGAAAGTGATCAGCATGGCGGAACGGTATCCGAGCAAACCAATAAGTTGCAATTTTTTCGCTGTGGAGCAAATTGAATCATTCGTCGTAGATACTATTTAAATTTTTAGTTCTCTCGTGCAGTGGGCCACTCAAACCCTCCGCCACTGCCATCTGAGTACCAGAGTTCACTTGCAGTGGAAAAAGTCGCGCTCGGCGCGGGGACATGCTTGCCTCCGCTTGTCTGAGGTGTTGCTATGCGGGTGCGTCTTGCTATCCGCAACTAGTAGGCCTTTACTGCCTCTACGCGGTGAGCGCTATGGCCACGCACTTCATATTACCTCTCCTCCCTACGCCCATCACATGCGCCTCATCTAAGCATACCTGCTCCCATAGCCGACCGAACCTACGACATCGTGACCAACAACCAACTAATGCCTATGATGGATAGATATTCAAGAAATGTTGTGGATTACCCGATTATGATACTAAGCAATAGCCCAAATTGATTAATTTATCTACCTCTCCAAGCAACAACTGAACAATGGAGTAACGAATAAGAAAACACTACTAAATAGAAAAGTGGTATGACCCTAGCTACAGGGACGAACCCTGTCTCATCCCCTTAAGAGTACAGCCGACTAGGGGCATTGGGGACATCCTTCCCAGGCTATCCAGAAGGATCGAATGCACCTCCGCTCCTAATGGTTACCTGTGGTTCCGACGGCCTGCGGTGATCCAGCTCCCTTAAGTGGTACGGCTCGTTGATACTGAATTGCGGTCGGCATGGATGGATCACAACGTTGACAGCTGGGCGAAGAGCGAGAGGAGCGTCCACTCGAGATGTCTACACGACGTAGATTGGGTGGCGACTGGAGTCGACGCCGCCTCTGCTTCCCTGGCGGCTTCTCAAATGCTCCCTCAGATGTGTGCCAACTCTATGAACGCGACCTGCATGACTAGGTACACTTGTCATTATAAGGTGCAGTGTATATGATGGACACTTTGAATCCCATTGTCGCTAGGAACTGCTTTCTTCAAACTGAACTATGTCTTAAAGTGAGTAATCGAATCGCAACACATATTGACCTGGAAAAACAACCTTATCTACAACCGAACAAAAAAATATTTTCCCTACGTTAACAGTATGCGGGGGGTTGGGTCTGCCAAGACCTCTTGCGAGTCAATATTCTAGAGCGCCTTCACGGAATACAATGAGAATTGGAACCAACTTGTCTTGCTTGCTTGGTTTTGTTGGCTTTTCTGTCGCCTCAGTTTCTTCACCATAGTCTTCTGTGGTTGTGGTGGTCATCGTGGCCGCTGTCGTTTCTGATGTTGTGAGCCGTGTTGTGATATTTAGTGGTTTCGTAGCGATGATTTTAGAAGTTGTTTTGACACTGGTTGTGGTGGACATAGGAGCCGTGATGGCTGCTTTTGTGGTCTTTGTTGCAGCAGTAGTGCTAGTGATTATTGGTACGGGTTTGACTATAGGGGGAACTGCTGTGCTGGACGCCGTTGTGGAGGGAATTGTTGTGGTGGATTGTGTTGAAGTAGGAGCAATCGTTACAGGGGCAGCTGTGGCGGGAAATGTTGTGCTGGGCACGGTTGTAGTGAGAGATGTTGTGGTGGGTGCGGTTGTTGTGGGAACTGTGGTGGTCGAAGTTTCTACTGCAGTGGAAATAGTTGTTGTGGGTGCGGCTGTGGCAGGAGTTGTTGTGGTAGGCATGGTTCTCACGTGAGTTGTTGTGGTGGGTGCGATTGTTGAGGGAATTAAGGTGGTAGTAGTTTCTATTGTAGTGGGACTAGTTGTCGTTGTGAATGGAGTTGTTGTGGTGGGTACCGTCGTGGTGGGAGTTGTCGTAGTAGGTGCGCTTGTTGTGGTAGTTGTGGTGGTCGTAGTTTCTATTGTAGTGGAACTAGTTGTTGTGGGTGCGGTTGTGGATGGAGTTGTTGTGGTGGGTTCAGTCGTGGTGGCAGTTGACGTGGTGGATATGGATACACTTGTAGTTGGAGTTGTTGTAGTGGAATCGGTTGCAATGAATGTTGTTGTTGTGTAAGCAACTGTGGAAGGAGTTGTGCTGGGTAAGGTTGTGGTAGCAGTTGTATTTGTGGGTAGGGATGGAGTTCTTGTAGTGGAATGAATGCTGTCTGTTGCAATCAATGTTGTTGTTGTATATGCGACTGCGGTAGTTATTGTTGTGTTAGCCACGAATGTACTGTAAGTTGTTGTGGTCGGCATGGTTGCTGTCGGTGCTGCAATAGTCGAGGCAGTTGTTGTAGGTTCCGTTTTGTCGCTTTCAGTACTTGTTCCATTTACATCGCCAACTTCGTTACTTGAACTTCCATCTTTTATTGGAGAGGCTGTAATGCAGTGGTATCACTACATGACCCGTGAGTTATTTCAATTTCGTATTTCATGACTATGTTTATGAGAGATGAAAGTCTACAAAAGAAAGATGCAAAGGTGATGTCCGATACTGTCATAGTCACAGCAGTTTTGCAAACCCGTAGTTTAGTTGCAGTATCAACGTTTAAACTGAAGCCCACACGAAAGCACGGTCACTGTGTAAGGCCCTGTTTTACGAGACTAGAGTAGCCACAAAACGACTTGGAGCGAGAGCAATCGATCGGCATCAGAATTAGAACAATTTTTTTCAATAGGTGGGTATGCAAGAGCAGTGAAGGGAACATTATTTATGGGTGTCAGGAAGTGGTATCAGCTGATAAGATCTGGAAAGAGACTTTAGAGAGGCAGGATCACCAAGTCCACAGCTCGTGTCATAACAACACCAACAATTCATGATGTGATATAGGGCATGGGATACATTATTGGTGGCTGACAAAAGCTGATAACTGCTGATCAGATTTGATAAGCGGCACTGGACAGACAGGGTCACAGTATTCATGGAGCGGGTCAGCACTGGATCACCTCGACAGTGGTTCCAGCGATTGATATAGAGGGTGAGAAGGGGACACCTACCGTGACTGACAGGAATTTTTAGGATTGAAAGAGTCTGATAAGGGAAGTTGCGGTCGCCTTCGCTGTTCAAGGTGATAGGGCTTTCACTGTACCGAATAGCGGAGATTCAGTAACAATGATATTGATGACCGATGACAGGTAATCATGTTAATTGGTAAAAACAAAGAGAAGAGGTCATGTTTACCAAGTCCCTTAGCACTCCACACCACTACTGCCAAGTGTTAGAGCCTTGTGTGAATTCGTTGTCTTATCCAAGGCGGCGGTAACAGAATCAAAATCAATCTCTGTATTATCCAATCTCACCTGCATTATCTGCATGTAATGCTGTCGAGCCCCAACGAATCCTATCCGCAGCCTCAACGTGGCGTGGGGTTGAACGGTTTGGACTGTTCCAAACCGTACCAATGCGGAGGGTGCCACGTCAGAGCCTGGCGAGCTACGCGTGATCAGATTTCTTCACGTAATTATAAGCCTCACTCCCCTGAAGCGGAGGAAACCACCGACAGGCCCGCGTGGCTGAAACCGCTCGGGCGAGGATGCAAGAATCTCAGAGCCAGCGGAGATTTATGTCGCCGAGGAGCAGGATGACGATCTGTACTTTTAATGCACGGACGCTTTCAAGCTCACATTGAAGATTCGATGATGCAAGCCAGGAAGATCAAGTACGACGTTAACGGATGATCGAGACCAAGAGGCATCCCCGCTACACGCCGTATACGAAAGTGGAGAAGATTTATTCCTCGGGACATGCGACGGCAAAGGCGTTAATGGTCCTTGTCAACAGTCAAGGCACTTGACCATGAACATCGATTTGTACGAAAGTCTTCGTCGCCTACGCACCAACGCCAAACTAGGAAGTAGGAGTATGAGCGTTCTATATGGAATGGGAGAAGTTCTACAAGGGAAGATCATACCTTCTTCAAGGTCATCGTCGGTGATTTCAACGCTAAGATCGGACCAAGAAGAACGGCTGAAGAACTTCACATCGGAACTCACGAATAGGAGTGGAATGAGCAGGGTGAAAGGCTGTCTGAGCTTATCATGTTGATTCATACCATATATCAAGTGATTCGCAGTTCCAGAAGCCCTACTCTCTACGCTGGACATGGGAGTCTCCTGGTGGACAATTCCATAATGAGATCGACCACATCATCTTCAATCGAAGGTTTTGCCTGACCGATGTCGCTGTTGTTCCTAAGTTCTACACGGGATCCGACCACCGTCTCCTTCGCGCGAAATTCCGCTTTTGATGCGAGGAGAGAAAGCCGAAGTTCAAGAAGCGAAGCCCCAAGACCGTCATCAACTGGGATCACTTCACTTCTCTCGCTGGGCTCTGGGAGGATTCCATCGACAACATCGACGAGGAATACGAACGGCTTGTCGCACATCTTCACGACTGCGCCAAGAAGTCAGAGAGTTCCAAGATTACCAAGAAGCGTCTATCTCTGGAAACTCTCGAGCTGATTCGCCAACGTGGAGCCGCACGAGCCGCAGGCAATTACCAGCTGACGTCTGAGCTTGCGAAGCTATGCAGAGAAGCGATAAAAGAAGGCCTTAAGGAGAAGAGAGCATGTGCACTGCCGCAGAGGCAGGTAGAGCGTCCGCAACACCCGCTGCGACCTCGCCGTTTGCAAGGCCAAGATGACCGGCCCCCGACGTCCGGACGGAACAATCACCGCATAAAGAAGGGCAATGAAATAGAACATCCACGACTTCTATTTTGATATCTTTGGCAGCCACGTCCACAAACTCTTCACACGAGTCGTCCTGAACAGGATTGGCAGAACACTAGACGAAGGACAGCCATGCGAGCAAGCAGGGTTTCGAAGAGGATTCAGCACGATCGATCACATCCACACGGTAACGAAGCTCATTGAAGTATCGCGAGAGTACAAGATGCCGTTATGTCTCACGTTCATCGACTTGAAGAAAGCCTTCGACTCCGTTGAGACAAAAGTTATCGAAGCCCTGGGCAACCAGGGTATTCCTACTCAGTACATCAGGATTCTTCGTGAGCTCTACAGCAACCAAGATCTCACCATTCTACAAGATTATCACTCACGCGACGTGAAGAGAGGGGTCCGACAGGGCGACACCATCTCGCCCAAGCTCTTCAGCGCCTCTCTCGAGAACGTCATGCGTCAACTGGAATGGGAAGACATGGGAGTGAAGATCGACGGTCGGCAACTACACCATCTCCGCTTTGCTGACGACATCGTTTTGATAACACCAAACATCGAGCAAGCGGAACGAATGCTGGCTGAATTCGACTGCGCGTGTGGAAAAATCGGTCTACGGCTGAATCTAACGAAGACGATGTTCATGAGAAACGGATTGGTTTCTGATGCCCCATTCACGCTCAACGGAACGACCATCTCTGAATGCTCTAGCTACGTATCGAGGGATAGCGAAGAAGACGAAGAACACCAAGTTCTTCGCCTACTTCTTTGATTCTGCGGTCCTTCCTGCATTGACTGGTTCTGCGGTCCTTCCTGCCTTGACTTATGCCTCAGAGACTTGGACTCTACGAAAGCAGGATGAGCATGCGGTTGGCGTTATTCAACGCGCCATCGAAAGGGCGATGCTCGGAGTTTCCCGCTACACGCAAGTGAGAGAGGGAATCCGGAGCTCCGCACTCCGCCGACGATCGAAGATCAGAGACGCCGCCGCTTTTGCCAAGGTTTCGAAGATCAGGTGGGCCGTCATGCGTTTCGAGGACGACCGCTGGACCAGAGCGATCACCGACTGGATTCCACGGGATGTCAAGCGAACGCCTGGACGACCGCCTATGCGATGGTCAGACTTCTTCGTGAAAGCTCTGAACGAATGGTATGAAGTTCATCGTGTCCCTCGAGCAGAGAGAGTTCATTGGGCAACTCTTGCACGTTGCAGGGACGAATGGAGACGCCCGCTCGAGGAACTCGATGATCAACGGGAGCACAGGTGATACAGGTGAATGCTGTCAAGCGCAGGGGGGTATTCAATGAGATGCCGATCGCAATCGAATCAAAATAAGGAATGGAGCACAATGTTTGGAGTAATGGTATCGTATCGACGGTGGTGGGCTCTAAGTAGGGTTCCCTGTGTGGTGCGCGACGCAATGCACTAGCGAAAGTGGTTACTATTGCATCGCAGTCGTCGGCTAGTCTGGTCTCTTGCTGCAGGACCTTTGTAAGATTTGCTCTCGAAGATGGATCTCATCCTGAACTTATTAAGGAGTAGAATAGACTCACAGTTAACTGACATATCTGAGCTGAGGTGGCATGTGATGACGATCATCTTAAAAAACATTGTGACAGTTCTATGTAAACATCGAACAGAACAGTTGTGAGCTGAAGGTACCATACAAGCGAACAAGCGACCAGTCTTCGTGTAGGACCCATTACAATAAACCGTTTCAAGCCAAATGTGAAGGAATAAAACAGCAAACATGTTTTGTTTGAGATGCGGAAGAAACACGTCATGTTATCCAACGTCAAGCTAGTCCATTTTCCGAAGCTGCTGAAACTGATGCCGATACTGATGTCGAAAGCGATATCAACAAGCCACAATGCATGCAAACAGTCACTGTCTTGGGGCATCCCACTGGCGTAAGACGTTACTTCTGGCTCTAGGCGACTAGGGCAAAATACGGCTTGCGAGCGGAGTCATGTGAATGGCATTCGTTCGCATTTGGGAGCAGCCCACTCAATGTAGCAATGCTGCCACGAGTCGACTCACTCGACTTCTTTCGCGTCTGCATCTCCGAAGTGGACCAGCTCTTTTTGTGTCCGCATCTGGCCTAGAGATTTGGTCGGTAGAAGTAGCCCATCAAAATAGATTGCTAGTGCACGCAGTGCCGTAGCAATACGCTCCACACCCTTGTCCTGCTTCAGCAGTGAGTATGCTGTAAGATAACACACATTATTTTGTGGAAGAGTTCTAATGATATTGTGTTCTGCCTCAAGTCACTCAAAAGAGGGTTAAGGTTGAAGGTTAAGGTTGTACTGGGTACTTAGGCCGAACAGGGGCCTCGTTTCTTTGCTGTCCTTGGAATGTTATAAATTGTGCAGCAGCCATCGATCTAGAGTATTTACTACATGGAGCGAGATGGCTCCAGTCGCTGCCATCAGACCTACAGAAGGCGCCAAATACCAGTGTGTTCAGAAAGAAATTTAAGAAAGTTGGCCTACTCACCTTGATAGGCATTGAGATCTCTAACAATTGAAGTCTGGAGAGTTTTCTGTTGGCATGCATTTGTGTCACCGAATCTGTTGTTGCTTTTTTTATGCTATCGCTTGAACATTCGTTTCATTCATCTAGTTTCGTGTACCTTGTGGCGCACCCTTGCGGGCATAATAAGTAAATTATTGAAATAACACGCACGATACTGCGATTGCCGGATTTTGCATTACTGAACGGGCAGCTGTAAATAAAACCGAAGTATAGTAGCTGATAGAAATACATTGCTAGTGCACGCAATGCCTTCATCTTAATCAATACTTCAGTGAGCCAACTTCGTAAAGTCATCTTCAACAGGCCTCATCATAGAAACAAAAAATAAATCAAATGATTGAAGTACCGACGACAGATTGGATATTTGAAAATTTGCAGCAAGCAACAAGAAGGCAAGACTGCGTTGATAAACTTCAATAAAGGATTCTAAAAACAGTTTTAGCTCTGATAACCTTGAAGACGAGATGTGATAGTAATCAACTTGAATCAGTTGGATACAAATTTGCTTGCCAAGAAAATTATCGAAAAATGTGCTTGAAGGCGGTACCCTCGTTAAGCTTGGATTTCCACTCTCCATTTGTGAGCAGGTAGGTTTGGAGAGCTAGCGATTGCACCACTTTTGCGACGCGAAAACGAATGACGGAGGCCCACGATACCGTCGTTCCTCTCATTGGCCCAACCCCCTATCATTGGCACCGCCCACCATTCATTTCTAATGGTTGCCTGATGGTGCGGTTGTTCTGCTACTAACTCTCTCCACTTCGAATGGTGAGAGTGAGGTGATAAGGGAAAACAGCTGATACCAACAAGTAAGAACTCGTGCGACCACAGCCTCTTTTCCCCTTATGCACGTACAACCCTGGTTCGGCACTTGGTTCTGTATGCAAAATTGCCGGCGGGGTTTTCCTGCTCTTTTCTTCACTACTGGATCATTTGCTACCTTGCTATTACTATCTGAGCCGCCCAACTCACCATTGAATAAAGCTCACACAGAGTGAACATTCTTATCGCTACCGATAAGCAATTATTCTTATGCCTCTATGAGCTCGTCCCCATTTGTACCTGGGGTATAATCGCTTGATAGCAAGCGCTTCCAGCAACTTTGTTCCCGATAGACCTTCTGTAGCTGAGGCTACGCGATCCGCACAGGCAGATCAAGGTACTCAGTAGGTGGTCTTTCAGATCGTAGAGTAGACTGTTACTCTATCTACAGTAGGGTATATAAAGATAGTTGACTACTAGGTTTGTTACAGCTGTACGCCAGCAATCGACTATTGCCTCCGGCATTCGCTCAGGACCACCGATAACGCTCTTCATCAATACGGGACTACTAAGGAGTACGAGTTCGACTAATTTCTTCACACATATTCTTGTTAACTAATAAAGTTGTGTTACTGTTTGGGCTCTGTTACAGTCCAAATCACACGTGGCAAATAAGGGGATTCAACGCCTACAGCAATACACCACTGAACCACAATCTGGTGCATCGGACCACAATTGAGGACTCAGGTCGGTTCAATATCGTCTTCTACCGTAGTCCAATTTCACGGCGGTTTTTTTCTCACTATTGGATTTAATTGACAGCAACTTTTTGCAATAACGGATTTAATTTTTCCCTTTTCAAAAGCATAGTTTCTATTGCCCAACATTTCAATATTGGACAACATTGACAACCATGAACTCTCAATTGGCCACCCGAAAAAGCTCGTTAACAAGCTTGATGAGGAAATTGGTTACATAAAGGAAGAGAAACTAGAGAATACCTCGCTGGACCCTAGAATATCCATGGGAAGAGAGGGTGCACAGCCTCGATAGGCTAGAAGAGCCATTACAATAGTGGAAACAATAACGGGGGAGGTTGAAAGCCCTTTTTGAGTATGCGGAGGCCCAGAGCTCAATGACGGCGAAAGGGCAGATTTTGAGCTCTATTCCGCAAAGGCAGAATCAGGATTATCATTGGCATTTGACCACCTTATTCTGCTGCAGGCAAGGTTGCAAATGTTGAAGTCAAAGGCCACCCAGCGCACCGATCACTACACACCACAGACTTAACTCTGACCTTCTGATCTTCTTGCGGCTCAGAGGCATTAGCACATAACTTGGTACTCTGTCTGAAATGTTAGCATGGCGCTATGAGTAGGAAAGCGGCGAAAAGCGAAGCGAAACGGTCAGAAACCTGCGAAGGAAAGCCTCCAATATTTATGACTCAAATAGCAATTTCGGGCGCGTTTTCCGTAAGCATCGTGCCATTAATTGCTGCGTTAGATACGGCTGCACGTATATATCCATGCAGCACAGCAACCGCTTCATACCAGTCCCTTCGCTTCATATTTTACTTCGCAAATGAAGCAATACCAGGTACGGTCGTCCATTTGTGGGCAGGGTGGGGGCGTGTTGGCGTCAGTCGGTATGTTGTAGCTTGATAGGGCCCTTATAAGGGTATCTTCCTTAGAAAGGGCGATACGCTCAGGATCGCGGAACCCCGTCCTGCCAGGCGTAGTAATCCTACTCGTCTTGAAGGCTTATCGTGCCAACTCAATCAAATCCCTATACCGACCACCACAAAACCTAAGAAGCTTGCCGACGTCATGCCGGACATAAGAAGCCCAAGCCGGAGAAAGGTGACCGAAGTGATATACGTACTGTACAGAAAATAGAATTTGCCGGGTACGAGGAACAGCTTGGTAAAATGGGGTGGATGCAATCAAAAATATGCGGTGACCATGCGTCCTACATAAAAAGAGGGACAAACACCTATGAGCCTTGCAGAATTCCTCCTCTCATCCCGGGAGTGGATTCGCGCGGCATCGTATGATGTTCTATCAAAAAGAAGCACCTCGCTTGGAAATCACTGCCTAAACCACATGGACAAAGGTGCATTAGAGAGGAGGTTACTAGAAGCGTTCGCGAACGAGCGCTCTTCCCCAAAACGAACAACAGGGACGAGCCCATGCAGGCAATGAGATTGATTGCTAAGCGCTAGCAACAAGAGTGCCCCTCCGAGGGTAGTGATACTTGAATGCAGTCCTCATACGCTGCCCTAGCTGTTCTCAAAGGGCAGCAATCCCGTCTGAAGGAGATCGCAGTGAAACACGCACTAGGCGGTAGAGAACAAGCGTGAGAGTGCGCGGACAAGTACAGCATGCTACAAAGGGTAACAAACCGTGCTGCAGCGCGGGTGGAGTTAGAAAAGGGCAGTAGGGCATCGCTGTCCTCCAGCCCCGCTCCTGTGCAGTTCTGAGCAGAAACGTGGTGCGTTACTGCTGCCGCGGAACCATTCAAATGGCAAGGACCAGTATCCACCGAAGAGACGGTACCGTTTGTCTTTGAAAACAGTGTTCTCTATTGCAGCTCTCAACGGAAGTAGGTTCCAAGCAAAACGATCCGTATTTCTCACAAATGTTATGAGTTCGTAGAACCATTATGAGCGGGAACTCACTTCCCCATCATCAATTAGGCAAAATTTGGAAAGGTAGCTCGTAGCGCGATGAAAGAAGGTCAGGCGTTCGCTATGCACACACCGTTCAGGTGGCCCGCTCTGGGAAGTTCGCGGTGTGATGTACGTGGCCGCGAGCGTCAGTCTGCCAAGGGGAAAACAATTGCGGGGCTTCGTCCGTCTGATTTTTTCACGGTACTGCCTTCAACTGCACAATGCAAAAGAGGTTCATTATTTTTGACAACAAGGTAATTTAAAACAGTTCCCGCGATCAGGTGTCATGGATGACTGCTGTTCAATTATGATCCAGTAGCTGACAAATGAGTCCCTGAAGAAGGGAAAAAATCCCCAATAACATCTTAAACGAAGTCATTTGACAGTCACACGGCCTGTGCTCTTGTGGAACCCCTGTCTCAAAAATGGCTTTTGCATATCCCAGTATTTTGTGTCATCCAATTCAAAAGAAAAAAAAACGAAAAACAAAAACGCCAAGGCAAAACTCGTAGCAGAGATAAACTTTCAAAAACTCTAATGAATTTAGCATTGCACGTTTAACTTTTGCAACAAAAAAACTACAACACTGGTGATTTCAACAAGAGTTACCTCGCGAGATATTGCTGTTTACCGTACGTTATCCTAATGAAGAAAAAGTAATAAAGGAGAGCAGAATTACTCGTGAGCACGAGCGCGGTTAGCGAAAATGGACATACACTCCGGATTTATGCCCGCTTCCGCAACATACAACAACTGAGCGCCGGGTGCCGGAACTAGAATTTTTAGCGGCTGTAACACCCTCCTCACTCGCTGTTTAGTCGTGGAAGTGAGACAGTCTCTTAGACTGGGGCTAGACTACTTGCACAAGGAGGAGCGGATTGCTTTGTGGAGACTCTCCACAACAAGAGCGTCCTTGATAATTGAAAACGGTGGCTTTTTTAAAAAATCCTCTTGCTTGCTTTTTTGTTACATACTACATGGAACACTTTATTCAAGCTCAAGGCACTACTATTGGTATTTTCACACATTAATTGTGGTATGAATGTTGCGATAATCGAGAAGAAGTCAACAATGTTGCATTTTAGATTGTTGTACGTTAAATGTTCTCTATCATTTCCGCTTCATCTGTTTCTTCAAATCTGCTAAACTGTAATATTTGGGAGTCTTTCCACCACCAGTATTTCGCGGACGCCACTTTTCTATCGAAGCTTTTAGTTCTGCATCTTTAGATACATCCTCGCTGGTTTTCTTCGATTTCGATACTGATGATCCGCTGTCCGATGTTTGAGCTGTTGGCTGTCGAATATTTTTCACTTCTGCCTGCAGTGTACAAAAATCTATTAGAACGTCGTCTGCCTGCAAATAGGGGCGCTCGCTGGAAGTCGGAAGTATTCAATGAAAGATTAGCACGGCTTACTGCATCTTTAGGCAGCGTTCGATCTTCACGACGTCGCGCTTCGCATCCCTTCAGCGCACTGCAACGCGCTAAAGTTACAAGCGCGCTCCAATGCTACACCAGCTTCTCTTTACATACTTCCTTCGATATTTTACGCTTTTCATCTTTGTTTTTCACTCATTCTTATCGAACATCTCTTTTTGACTTTGACATTCAATTTCGGTGGAAATAGACGTGATTATTTGATGTGCCGTCATGATACACCTTATATTATTGCGGTAGTCGTTTTACAATCGGGTAAGTGGAACCAACATGAGGTACAACGTGCGTGCTGAACAACTCTGAGTCCGAATGTTGAAGTCAAAAACAGCATCATGTCATCATCACAGTCGTATCATTATACTACCATTACCCTCATGTTCCCCTACAAATCCTATCCGCAAACTCAACGTGGCGGAGGGTGAACAGTTTTGACTGCTCCAAATAGTATCACTGGGTGCCACCGACAGGCCGGCGTTGGCTGGGATCGCTCGGGCAAGGGTGCAAGAATCTCAGAGCCAACGGAGATTCATGTCGCCTAGGAGCAGGATGACCGTCTGTACTTGCACGGACGCTTTCATGCTCACATTGAAGATTCGATGATGCAAGCCAGGAAGATCAAGTACGACGTTAACGGATGATCGAGACCAAGAGGCATCCCCGCTACACGCCGTATACGAAAGTGGAGAAGATTTGTTCCTCGGGACATGGGACGACGGCAAAGGCGTTAATGGTCCTTGTCAACAGTCAAGGCACTTGACCATGAACATCGATTTGTACGAGAATCTGACGACCCGAATCGGACGTTGCGACTGAGATGTGGTTCAACTCCAGCTTTGACAATCTTCGTCGCCTACGCACCAACATCAAGCTACGACGAGTATGAGCGTTCTATATGGAATTGGAGAAGTTACAGGGGAGATCATACCTTCTTCAAGGTCATCGTCGGTGATTTCAACGCTAAGATCGGACCAAGAAGAACGGCTGAAGAACTTCACATCGGAACTCACGGAATAGGAGTGGAATGAGCAGGGTGAAAGGCTGTCTGAGTTTATCATGTCGACCCATACCATCCATGGTAACTCGCAGTTCCAGAAGCCCTACTCTCTACGCTGGACATGGGAGTCTCCTGGTGGACAATTCCATAACGAGATCGACCACATCATCTTCAATCGAAGGTTTTGCCTGACCGATGTCGCTGTTGTTCCTAAGTTCTACACGGGATCCGACCACCGTCTCCTTCGCGCGAAGATTCCGCTTTTCGATGCGAGGAGAGAGAGCCGCAAAGTTCAAGAAGCGAAGCCCCAAGACCGTCATCAACTGGGATCACTTCACTTCTCTCGCTGGGCTCTGGGAGGATTCCGTTATCGACAACATCGACGAGGAATACGAACGGCTTGTCGCACATCTTCACGACTGCGCCAAGAAGTCAGAGAGTTCCAAGATTACCAAGAAGCGTCTATGGAATTCTCGAGCTGATTCGCCAACGTGGAGCCGCACGAGCCGCAGGCAATTACCAGCTGACGTCTGAGCTTGCGAAGCTATGCAGAGAAGCGATAAAGGAAGACCTCAAGGAGAGAAGAGCAGCTGTACTGGTGGAAGCCGCAGAGGAGGGTAGAGCATCCGCAACACATGCTGCGACTTCGCCAACTGCAAGACCAAGATGACCGCTCCCGACGTCCGGACGGAACAATCACCGCATCCAGAAGGGCAATGGATAGAACATCCACGACTCTATTTTGATCTCTCTTGACAGCCACGTCCACCTGCACCATACCGCTTGGAGCAGGATGGATACGTCGTTTCTGCTATTATCTCTTTCGAAGTCCGACGCCGTCGGTGAAGAATCATACGTCATGCGGTCCCAACATGATCAGACCCGAACATCTCAAGAATCTTCCACCACTTCTTGCAAAAACTCGACTCTTCACGCGCCACCTATCGAAATACCCATCTCGAGCAAAACCAGCAGGACTGTGTTGCTGCCAGTTGTCTGTAGTCTACAAACTCTTCACACGAGTCATCCTGAACAGGATTGGCAGAACACTAGACGAAGGACAGCCATGCGAGCAAGCAGGGTTTCGAAGAGGATTCAGCACGATCGATCACATCCACACGGTAACGAAGCTCATCGAAGTATCGCGAGAGTACAAGATGCCGCTATGTCTCACGTTCATCGACTTGAAGAAAACCTTCGACTCCGTTGAGACAAAAGTTATCGAAGCCCTGGGCAACCAGGGTATTCCTACTCAGTAGATCAAGGATTCTTCCTAAGCCTAACTTCACGACCAAGATCTCACCATTCTACAAGGAGATCATCATCGATGTGAAGAGAGGGGTCCGACAGGGCCATCTCGCCCAAGCTCTTCAGCGCCTCTCTCGAGAACGTCATGCGTCAACTGGAATGGGAAGACATGGGAGTGAAGATCGACGGTCGGCAACTACACCATCTCCGCTTTGCTGACGACATCGTTTTGATAACACCAAACATCGAGCAAGCGGAACGAATGCTGGCTGATTTCGACTGCGCGTGTGGAAAAATCGGTCTACGGCTGAATCTAACGAAGACGATGTTCATGAGAAACGGATTGGTTTCTGATGCCCCATTCACGCTCAACGGAACGACCATCTCTGAATGCTCTAGCTATGTGTACCTAGGTCGTGAAATCAATATGATGAATGACTTAGCTCCAGAGCTGAGCAGGAGGAAGCGAGCGGCTTGGGGAGCCTTCAAGAACATCGAGGGAGTAGCGAAGAAGACGAAGAACACCAAGCTCCGTGCCCACCTCTTCGATTCCGCGGTCCTTCCTGCCTTGACTTGAAATTGGACTCCACGAAGGCAGGATGAGCAGCGGTTAGCGTCATTCAGCACGCTGTTGAAAGCGTGATGCAGGAGTTTACCGCCACATGCAGAAGAGAGGGAATCACTGGCTACGCACCAGGGTCAAGCATTCCGCCGCGGAAAGTTGGGGGATTTTTATGACCTCCCTCTAGATATGGATGTCCAAAGGGAACAAACGATTGAGCGTAAGACCGCGTCGAATACATATTGAGACTGGAGCGCTGTCGGTCCATAGCACTCACATAGTGATTTTTTCAAAGTGTACACTTCATTTAAAGAGCGCCTTTCGCAGAGCTGTAACGTCGATTCAAGTTGCATGGCAAGGCTCTATACGAAAGGCACTACAAGTTCCATGAAGCTCGCATAACTGCTTCTGGCCAGAAAATAAGGCGGAGCATTTTGGGCGAACACGAGTTCTTTACCTTCTAATGGAAATAACCTCTTTCCTACATAACGTATGTGGAGATGCACATGGCATTAGAAACAAGAAGATTTACTCTTATGTACGGGTGCAAGCTTTGCTGTAGATCAATTATAGCGTCGTCCGTCGCGGAAAATCACACAAATAACGCAGAGAATTTTTGGCAAGCGCGAGTTCAAAGGTCGTAAATTTTTTGAGACATGATGTAGAACGAAGTCTATCTATCGTTGAGAAATAGAAGGTCTTCTCCTTCTAAAGCGCACCACATTTGAGCTGTAGCTCGATTATACTACTATATATAATCGGCTATGTCCGTGTGTGTGTGTGCGTCTGTCTGTTTGTCACGAAATTCATAGCACCTGAAGAAGAGCTTGGAGGGGTCGGGTCATGGTGGGGATGGATAGAGCATGGGACAAAACCTAAATAGCACCCATGACCCATGGTAAGCCCCGCCCACAGGGGGGGCGTGCGTCGAAAGTTAGCGATGTCACTGAAAAAGATCATAACTCGGTCTCCAGGGCAGTCCCCAGATGAGGGAACGGCGCAGTAAAGTCAGCACAGGGCTGACAGAGGAGACACACCCGAGATGGGCGGGGCGTACTTGAGATGGGCGGCGCTTCCCGTGTCACTGAAAAATAGCTATAACTTGGCTACAAAGCAGCCCGGAGACGGGAAAAACTGGGATAAGGTTAGCATGGGGTTGGCAGAGCAAATGGAGGAGACACACCCGAAATGGGCGGGGCGTACTTGAGATGGGCGGCGCTTTCCATAAAAATCGGTAACTCGGTTCCCGAAAATGTTTAGAGATCGCAGAAAACTACGATCTAAGAAAAAAAAAACTAAGATGAACATCTGGCAAGAATCCACCACGTTTGCGGCATGGAGGTTGGCCCGTAGTGGGCGAGGCCTGCATTTGAACACGAGGTACCAGTATAAAAAACCGTAGTTTGGTCCTAAAGCACTACAGATGGCAAAAAAGTGGATTATGGCCCCGACTGATCACATGCAACAACTTGCGAAGCACTCGCACTGTAGGCGTTTAATAAGTAGCCGTTTTGAAAAAATAAATAAAATAGCCGGAGCCGTTTTGTATCTCAGGAGGAGGCGTCAGCCAAAGTATGGCTGAGCTGCTGCATGAGGATCCCCTGCAAAGCCCAGATTCCCATCTAGAAAACTCTAGATGGTTAATGCTGAGCCTCTCGTTCATCTTCTTCACATGTGGTTAACAGGAACTGCAGCACAGTGGCGCTGATCAACACCTCCATGAAATGCGCCATGTATTCGACTTCCTTTCCGAACGCATCACTCACCATGCAAGCTACGTTCCTGCTGTTTTGAGTATTGATACAAATACTATTTTAGGTATGTAACCCCCCCCCCCTCCAGCGGGAAGCCAAATACGGTCCTCCCGTTGCGTTTCCCGCAACGTATGCTTGACACTGACCCGCACTCCGCCAACGATAAAATCACAGACGCAGCCGCATTTGCCAAGATTTCGAAGATCATGCGTTTCGAAGACGACCGCTGGACCAGAGAGATTACCAACTGAATTCCACGGGACGAACCCTGGAAGACCGCCTTTGCGATGGTAAGGTTTCTTTGTGAGAGCTTTGGACAAATAGTGTGAAGTTCATCGTGTCCCTCGAGCAGAGAGAACCCATTGGGCAGCTCTTGCACGTTGCAGGGACGAATGGAGACGTTACTGGTGCGCGCCCTGAGAAACTGGATAATAAAAGGAGCACATGTGGGACAGGTGATACCCTTGTATCAGAAAGGCAACGAGAGGCTGGGTACTATGGCATTGGAGTTCGCTTGTAAATGTAGCACGTTGCAGCGCGTCGGCGCGCTACGGCACGCGACGTCGCAAAATCTGAGCGCTGCTCTAGGTAGATTGACCAGTTTCAAAATATCTATATTCCTTTCTAAGCCGGCTCTGCACCTCCTGTTGATCGTATTATTTGCTAATTGTATTCTTCCTTTTCATGCAAGGTAGCCTAGCCGTTTCCGTTTCAGTCTCATATTATCTTGTTGGACCCCTTCGGCCCTCATACTTGGTAACTGCACCGTCGACTGCGTCCATACTTAGCGACTGGAGCGAACCCGTCGCCTTCTACGACCGACTGCGCCTCATCGCTCTATCGCTGAACCGCTGCAACTGCTCATTCAATCGTATTCAAATTTAAACCTCTACGGCGTGCAGAACGCTCAGCGACATCAGGTTTCTGTAGTCACTGCATCACTAGAGTCGCGAAGTATGAAAAGGCATACCATGGAAACGAGGGTTTTATAGAGATGCCTCGGATAGTGTTACAGCTTAAGACTTTCTAACCTTCTAGTTTCCCTCTTATACATTGGTCTTGGGTTGGGATAACGGTCATGGGTTCTCTTTTGATTATGTTTTTCGTGCGAAAAATTTGCTGGTTATAAGACGTGCTGTTCATGATGTCGAAAAGTTGTTTGTCTGCTTTTACTCAAACTGCGACAGAATGCTGCGTTATGAACTCCATTACTGTGATGACTGTGGACATAATGATGTCACAGCCTTGCAGTACTCGCAATTTAACCACGATTAGCTGCACAGCCACGTCGTTTCAGTGAACGGTGAGGTAGAAGGTTCCAACTCGTCTCATTATGACAGCTGCAGTTTAGCGCTACCAGTGAGTCATCATGCTGAGGAAGAGATGATGATAGGGGGCCCTGTAGAGGTGCTGGATAGCGCTCTGCCTGTTGAGCGCGAGGTACAGAGTCTGCTTTCGAGACTCTCGCTCATAACTCAGCATTTTTGTGATAAGCTCAGCTTCAGATTTTTTTTAATTCATGAAAGCCTGTGGACCCAGTTCACCACTCTCCCTCCTTCATTCACCGTGCGGTCGACCTCACCACTCCTCCACTCCTTGCTCACTCAACCACCGAAGAAAGGAGAGACGGTCCGGTCCAACACGCAGTTGGCTAGCGCGGACCGTATGCCAAAAAGACAGGACCGGCTTCGCATTTGCACCATGAATGTCCGTTCCATTGCCACCGCGGCAAGACTTGCCGACTTCGAAGCCGCGGTCGAGAATGTCAAGTTCGATGTCATTGGAGTCTCGGAGACACGAATGGCTGGCAAAGGAAGAATAGACCTCTCAAGTGGGTACTCTTTATATCATAGTGGTACTGAGGAACGAACCAAAAGAGGTGTAGGATTTTATGTACCGTCATCGTTGAATCAACACAGCGATTGTTTCTTTCATTCTGAACGAATGATTGAGCTTTGCATAAAACTAGCCGATAGGAGCACTCTCCGTATAATACAAGTTCACGCGCCCCATTCAGATTTTCAAGATGTGGAATACGAGGCGTTCTTAGACAATCTTGCTCATGTTCTCGATGCCAGGAGAAGTAAGCACCAAGTGATTCTGGGCGATTTCAACGCAACTCCTGGTTTACGCCGTAATGAAGAGCGATACATTGGTAACAATTCCTCAGGAGCTCGAAATCACCGTGGACAAATGTTGGCCGACTTTTGTGAGGAAAGAAAGCTATTTCTTGCTAACTCGTTCTTCAAAAAGAGACTTGACGATCGGTGGACATGGCG
>MU912510.1:29232-47510 GCA_036418165.1 Cooperia oncophora
TCACGGTTAGGCGGATACCCAAGAGGGGGGGATGGGGGAGAGGTTAGCACATGAGAGCCGCCTCTTTCTGCTCTGCAAGACTAGGCATCTCTCCCTCCTTCATTCACCGTGAGCGGTCGACCTCACCACTCCTCCACTCCTTGCTCACTCAACCACCGAAGAAAGGAGAGACGGTCCGGTCCAACACGCAGTTGGCTAGCGCGGACCGTATGCCAAAAAGACAGGACCGGCTTCGCATTTGCACCATGAATGTCCGTTCCATTGCCACCGCGGCAAGACTTGCCGACTTCGAAGCCGCGGTCGAGAATGTCAAGTTCGATGTCATTGGAGTCTCGGAGACACGAATGGCTGGCAAAGGAAGAATAGACCTCTCAAGTGGGTACTCTTTATATCATAGTGGTACTGAGGAACGAACCAAAAGAGGTGTAGGATTTTATGTACCGTCATCGTTGAATCAACACAGCGATTGTTTCTTTCATTCTGAACGAATGATTGAGCTTTGCATAAAACTAGCCGATAGGAGCACTCTCCGTATAATACAAGTTCACGCGCCCCATTCAGATTTTCAAGATGTGGAATACGAGGCGTTCTTAGACAATCTTGCTCATGTTCTCGATGCCAGGAGAAGTAAGCACCAAGTGATTCTGGGCGATTTCAACGCAACTCCTGGTTTACGCCGTAATGAAGAGCGATACATTGGTAACAATTCCTCAGGAGCTCGAAATCACCGTGGACAAATGTTGGCCGACTTTTGTGAGGAAAGAAAGCTATTTCTTGCTAACTCGTTCTTCAAAAAGAGACTTGACGATCGGTGGACATGGCGAAATGATGCCTTGGGACTGAAGAAAGAGATTGATTATGTATTGTTGAGAAGTATGAAGGGCGTTGTCGATGTAGGAGTGCTCACTAGTGTTAACACGGGGAGTGATCACCGCATGTTAAGATGTAAAATGCGTCTGAATCCGATCTCACAACCAGTAAGAAGACCAAGAGGATTCCCCGTTATCGACAGCGACTTATTGTGTTCAACCGCTCAATGTTTACTACATGAAAATATGATGACTGGCGATACAATCAAAGATTATGATACCATTACTCGCGTCATAACAACAGCTACTCAGATGTCCACAAGGTATGAATATCTCCCACCACGTCTATCACCAAGGACCCGGGATCTCCTCCAGAGACGACGAGAGCTACGTCACGGAGATAATGGGAGGGGAATCGTGGAGTATGCTGAGATTTGCAAGCTAGCCCGAAAATCTATCCAAGAAGATTTGCGACAACGTCATATTCAAATATTTCGTCAAGCCATCAAGTCCGGACGCCTTCGACGTGGGCGCATGCAAGCTTTACACGCAAGAAGATCCTTGACAATCCTGAAAGAAACCACCTCCTCCCCTCCTAGCGACCCCTCCCCATCAGATGAACCTTTTCCTGATCACGTGTCGCAGTCAGTGAAAGCAGTGAGAAATTTTTATAACGCACTGTACCACTCCTCCTTCGGCCCACCCACTCCACCATCAGGCCAAATAAATCTGCAGGTCCACAATAATGAAGTGCAAATGGCAATGAAGAGAAGCAAAGCACGTTCAGCTGCTGGTTCCGATGGCATTCAATCCCCTTCTCTTCGTGCTCTTTCACAAATACTCGCCTTACCCATAACACATTTTTTCAACAACATGATAAGGACAAAGGTTGTGCCTGCAAGTTTTGCATTCGCTCACACCATTCTACTCTACAAAGCTGGGAGACTAAATTACAGGCCGATATCGCTGCTGTCGACGCTGTATAAGGTGCTGACAAGAATATCTACAGACCGTTTGACAGCCACAATTGAGGAAAAGTCAATTCTACCATCGGAGCAGGCTGGTTTCCGCAAGCACTTTTCGACCATAGATCATATTCACACTATTAATATGATTACCGAGAAATGTCACGATTCGAATTATGAGCTATGTGCCGTTCCATTCTCGTTTTAAGAAGGCCCTTATATAGCGTGGACTTCCAGATCCATAAGGAACAGAGCGTTGGGATATTTGGTTATGAGGAGAACTTGATAATGGCCATACAACTGCTGTATGCACACAGTACCGCTGCCGTCAGAATAGCGAACCAACTAGCAGAGTTCAATCTGCAGCGGGGTGTAAGACAAGGAGACTCAATGTCTCCAGTTCTCTTCACATTAGTTCTCCAGTACGCGCTGAATCTGATAGATTGGCAGGGCAAAGGACTGAAACTAGGGAACAAAACCCTCTCGTACCTAGCTTATGCTGATGATATTGTCCTTCTCGCTCATAGTTGTGAAGATGTTGGAATAATGGCAAAAAATGTTGGCCCGATGCTGCGGAGAAAGTGGGACTCACTATTAATTTTATGAAGACGAAATGGATGAGATTGAGTAAAGCCGATCTAGGAGATATCGACGGTCCCTTATACGTGCAGGAAAATGAAATCGAACGAGTCGACCATTTCAGTTATCTCGGTCAAAGGATAACGTTCCCGCGAAATCCTAAGGATGTGATCCATAGTCGTATTCAAGCAGCTCGTGCCTCATACTTCAAGAACCGACTGTTCCTTCGACAACCTCGAGTGGAAATGAGTTTGAAACGAAAACTTATCAATATGTATCCTACCAACAGTGTTATATGGTTGCGAAACATGGGTATGGACAAAGGAAGTGGCGATGTGCCTCAGAACAGCACAAAGACGTTTAGAAAGAGCCATACTTGGAGCTAGGCTTTCGGACAAAATCTCATCCAAAATCCTACGCAGAAGGACATCGCTGAAAGATTGGGTGGTTTCGGCACTACAAAGAAAATGGTCCTACGCTGCGCGTCTCTCAAGAAGGTCCCCTCAAGACTCCTGGGCTCGAGTGGCAACTGACTGGATACCACAAGGAAAAAGAGGTCTCTGGACGACTTCGCTCGTTATACTGGAGCAAGGACCAGAGACATGACTAGAAGATGGACGACATTATTCACCGCTGCCGGTTCCTCGAGAATCTTCGCACAAATGATCAAAAACACTCTATTTGTGTCTGTGCGATAAAGAATAAAGTATAAGTATAAGTAAAGCCTGTGGAAGCGTCGGGGTGCTCCAGCCACCCAGCGAAGATGCAATAACGGACAAAAGGGCAGTGCACCTATCTCCCCCACGGCACGTTTTTTGAAGATTATGGTATCATGAAATCCGGCTGTGATGCACTATAACTTCCGATCCAGTTCCCTCATAAGAATGAGTTGCCTCAAACCTTTGGGGAGCATGTACGAAGTAATGCGATAATTAGGATCAGCTCGAAGGAAAGATCCTTTCTGGCCTCCACCTCTAGGATATCATAAGTTGGGTCCACAGATTGCACATGAGATGGGCGAATGTAACAATTAGCAATGAATTGCTGGAAAGGCCCGGTAAAAAGTCCAGAGAAATAAGATGAAATCCTTCCAGAAAAGACTTGAAATGTGTAGCAAAACCCGGCATATTTGACACTAGCTGCAAAGGTGTGCGCCGAGATGATTCAAAGGGGTATTCCTTGAATGTTCTAGCTTGGGTGTTTGTAGCGGTGAAAGGTTCGGCTCAGGAACCCTCCCAGCCTTGTTTGTAACCGCTCAACTAGTTTGGAGAAGAGATTTGACTATTGCCTGTAGAGTGAATGAATTCCATTCCAAACAACAGGTTCGAAATGCCAGCTGGTTGAAAGCGCTCCAGTGAATGTCGTGGACTGAGGCGACTTCAACATCCAGGCTCACCTTCGAAGTGCAACTTTGTCCACGAGTTAGTCACTTGGAATGGCTCCTATCTTCCAACATGATGTGAGGGATGATGAGTAGATTTTGTTGCACAACTTCATATTCTCTTCCTTCGTTTCCCCAAGTACAGATTTGGCTACGGTCCAGGAAATGAATTACTTAACATCGAAGGCAATAATGGCGAGAGTTCAGGGCAAAAGGTTAGCACTAACAAGATTGAGGCCTCCGGCGCAACTCGACTCATCTAACTAATCTCATCTAACTAATCTTTTTGTACTTTTGTTGCAGTTTTCTCGGTCATGCTCTTGCCTCTGCTTCGCCTCCCCTCTTTCTCTCCCTTTTTTATTTGATCTTATACGGTAATATTCAGAACTGTACAACTCACTGATTCCTTGGAGGGTGGCTTTTTTGATGCATTCAATTTACTCTGAAATTTATTCCTTTATTTAGTCCTTATTAGGAAAAGCGTCGCCCCATATATATGTTGAGGACTCACTGACCCAGAATCTTGACACTGATGGCGCTCCTGACTGGGTGTCCCCTGGCTAAACACAAGAGCATAAGAAATCGTGCGAGAATGTTATGCCAGTACTTCCAGTAATGATGAAGGTGGACATATAACTTATATGGTGACGAACTGCACACAGGCAGTGAATGGGATACTGCTACGATGTTATAGAATAGTATTAAAGCGTAGTTCAGTGTACTTCCTCAAAAAAAGCAAAAAAAGAGGTTATGGAAACTCATGGTAAGCAATCATATAAGGTTGGAGAGATGCTGTATTTGGGGTAAAAAATTTCCTGACTCTCTCTGAAAATGACACCGGCGAATTCCATGGCTCATACCCTCAACAAGGTTCGCCTCTCAGTGTGTGGAGAGGTCACGACTGTCTTTCGTCCAGAACATAACGAGCTAGGAGTTGGGCTCATACCGACTTCGTTCGGTATTCCGAATAATTTGAAAACTTTCGCTGCCAAAAAAACAACTACAGGTGCTGGTTAGGTGGTGTACGGAAGCAAACGTGAGAGAGTATTGCAGACAGGGAAGGATAACCCAGTAGCTGGTCACTAGTTCATTATCCACCTTCCAAGAAATGTATTTTAGCTTACTGTCTACGAGTGTCTACGAGATGGCTGGTCAAGTTGTACGGCTGAAGAACATAGAAGTGGCCAGATACTATCGTAGCTACAAGATCCCACTCATCTACTGCTCCTTAGCTCCGTCAAGTTCACAGCACTTCTTTGATGCCATCACGTAGAATTTCTAGCTTGCTTGGTTGAGTCCCTAATACGGCACCCTACGATTACGTTGTCGAAGCGCCAGCGTAAGTGCTTGAAGTAGGGATTGAATGTGCCATGTCATCTCTGTGATTCATGTCAGTGTGCTCCACATATAGACCGCTATTTTGGATACATGGTTCAATCGAAGGACCTCCCGTTTGCTTACATCTGTTTATGTGGAATGTCCACACTCAACTGTAATCTGCTTAAAATGTCCGCTTTTGTTGAACTTGCACACTGATGCTGGTTTGAGAGGTAAGACCCCTCTTACAAACCTGCGGCAGATGGGTCTAGAATTCATTGGTGGTAGAAGCAGATACAAGTAAGAACAGCGAGATGGTGGAAATCTCCTCTTATTACGGCATCTCTGAGGCACACTAACTCTACTGGATCATATGAAAGCAAACGTTTCAACCTGAATGAAGGGATTTCTTTCTTCTATCGAACGATGCCTGTTAGCCGTGATAACGTGACACTTTTGGAGAAGAACTTATGTGAATGTGAGTGTACCATTACTTTCTTTCCAACCTAATACACATGGTGATGACCTTCTATTCGAGTGTTTAATTTCCAGTAGCGTCCCAAATGTGGGCTGGAAAGCTTTGACAGTTCTTGGTTTCCCATGGTGTGAGAATAAATTTTGTAAGCTCTCTTTGTTGTCAAACGTTCAGATCGCCACCATCTTTCAAAATAGCATAGCAATCATAAGACAATTGCACGAACCGTTAGTCTCTCTACTTGAGTTCCAATTAGAACCAAAGAATTAAGACCTGGATCGTACTTTAGAGATTCGAGGACGCCGGAGCTCTCGTCATCAAGGTCATGTCTCTGAAACGGAACTATTTATTTAAATTATTTTTTTACTTCATGTACCGTTCATTATAAGTGTGCATACCACGCTTCCTCTATATTCTGTCTTCATTTCTAGCGGACCTCTTTCGTGGAAAGTTGCGCATGTCCAACTTTTCCCCTTTCATCTTCTTTGGTTTCAGTGCTGAGCGCAGATGCTTCCCTTTATGCTTTTTCTTATGTTTCTTCAAAGTCTTTGTTCCGGCTCCTGTTCTGGTGCTCTGAGAAAAGGCCACGAGAGTGAAAAAAGCATAAGCTATCCAGGCTAGAATGATATCAATCACATCAGTTTTGTCTCTGCCGCAGGTTCTTGTATGGCTGCAGTAGCGAAAAAGTTGTATGGCAAAGAAAGATAGTTTATCCATTATTAACAAGTTTGAAAAAGGTTATGATTATAAAGGTTTAGAAATAGATTATTAATGTGGTTGTTGGGATCAAGTGGAAAAGAATATAGCTGTGTGGCGTGGCGGCATAGAGCCACCACGTCGCCATGGGCCGCTTCGGGGTTCGAAGACGCTTTCCGCAATCAGGTGGCCTGTGAAATGCCTTCCTGCATTTGATAGCCAGGTCCGACTCGCACAGGGTTCTTTCATGACACGGTGCGAGAGAAAGCATCAAGAAACGGGTTACCTTCTACTAGTTCAACGTTTTCAGGCTACAAGACAACGACTCACACCGCTTGTTACCGCTTCAGCTGCTTGTCACAAAGAACGGTAGCATCTCGTTGGTTGCAATCTCATCTCGTTGGCCAATGCTTTCTGATTTCCTCGATACCTTTTTGGAAATAAGCGAGCAATATCAAGTAAGCATCCCCGATGGAATTGCAGTGATGCAAAAGCGTCGCGCGCTGTTTACCTTTACCTTACTCTATTTTTTTTAGTCTTCGGGAGGCTATTTCCTGTAATGTCACCGGATGGCATACAGTACTGCAAGGTGCTAAATGAATGATTCGTTAGTGGGAATTGCACAGAGGCCGCAGGGCTGACCAGCAAATCCGGAGAACTCGTACGAGTCCTTTGCCGTTAACCGCTTACAGCCACCCTAGGTAAGAAGTAATTAGACCTCCGCCGTTACTCAAACCATATTTGGGTTGCGGTAAGCCCTCAAGGTCCCACTCGGAATCGCAGTGCTCAATAATACCAACAATGCGATGCGGCCAATACAATGACTTCCCAGGGGCAGTCGATGTGCAGGTTAGTGTTGTTATCCTTTCAGATGAGCATGTCTGCCAGGCAAAGCTAACTACGTTCCTGCCGTCTATGCGTCCTCTATAGCAGAGGATTTATTACAATCAGTACCAGAACAGCTCCCTGTTTCGTGAGCGGTGAATTCTTCCCAGTCCCTTTCTCCTAACTATAATTTTTTCACTTGCGCTTACCTCTACAGCCGACTTGACACCTCGTGGCGTCCCCCTGTATAGCACTGGAAGCGTTATAGCAAGGGTAGCGTGGTACGAATCAGAAGGGTCTGACCGGAAAAAAAACTGGTAAAAACCGCGGATTCTTACCTTCTTTCCAGGATGATTAACTTCTTTTTTGCTGGATCTGAGCAAGTTCGATCACTGAAAGGGGTAGAGAAAATTGTGGTCGGAAATGTTTTGCAAGAAGGGGATCTGAGGATTAGGTGGGCGCCGGTGCTGACTGGAGCTAAACGGGTTCTGAGCCTAAATCCTTAGCTTGTCTTCTTGGTCCGGAGGATAGACCATATAAACTGAATGTGGGAAGAAAAATCGTGACAGAATCGCCCGAAGCTCAAAGGTTAGGCAAGTGTATGTGTACTGAATGAATTCCGGGTGTGCGCAAACTATAGCAACTCAGAAGAATGTCATCTCTGTGATTTATGTCAGTGTGCCCCACATATAGACCGCATTTTCGGATACATGGTTCAGTCGAAGGACCTCCGCAGACTAGGTAGATGAAATATTGGCTGATTTTCGCAAGTTTGCTTACATCTGTTTATGTTGAATGTCCACATTCAACCGTGATCTGCTTGTGCTTTTGTTGAACTTGCACACTGATGCTGGTTTGAGAGGTAAGACCCCTCTTACAAACCTGCGGCAGATGGGTCTAGAATTCATTGGTGGTAGAAGCAGATACAAGTAAGAACAGCGAGATGGTGGAAATCTCCTCTTATTACGGCATCTCTGAGGCACACTAACTCTACTGGATCATATGAAAGCAAACGTTTCAACCTGAATGAAGGGATTTCTTTCTTCTATCGAACGATGCCTGTTAGCCGTGATAACGTGACACTTTTGGAGAAGAACTTATGTGAATGTGAGTGTACCATTACTTTCTTTCCAACCTAATACACATGGTGATGACCTTCTATTCGAGTGTTTAATTTCCAGTAGCGTCCCAAATGTGGGCTGGAAAGCTTTGACAGTTCTTGGTTTCCCATGGTGTGAGAATAAATTTTGTAAGCTCTCTTTGTTGTCAAACGTTCAGATCGCCACCATCTTTCAAAATAGCATAGCAATCATAAGACAATTGCACGAACCGTTAGTCTCTCTACTTGAGTTCCAATTAGAACCAAAGAATTAAGACCTGGATCGTACTTTAGAGATTCGAGGACGCCGGAGCTCTCGTCATCAAGGTCATGTCTCTGAAACGGAACTATTTATTTAAATTATTCTTTTACTTCATGTACCGTTCATTAAAGTGTGCATACCACGCTTCCTCTATATTCTGTCTTCATTTCTAG
The DNA here is from genome assembly GCA_036418165.1 of Cooperia oncophora. Taxonomy (NCBI): domain Eukaryota; kingdom Metazoa; phylum Nematoda; class Chromadorea; order Rhabditida; family Trichostrongylidae; genus Cooperia; species Cooperia oncophora. Next base: position 37,814 of record MU912510.1, read on the forward strand.
CGGACCTCTTTCGTGAAAGTTGCGCATGTCCAACTTTTCCCCTTTCATCTTCTTTGGTTTCAGTGCTGAGCGCAGATGCTTCCCTTTATGCTTTTTCTTATGTTTCTTCAAAGTCTTTGTTCCGGCTCCTGTTCTGGTGCTCTGAGAAAAGGCCACGAGAGTGAAAAAAGCATAAGCTATCCAGGCTAGAATGATATCAATCACATCAGTTCTGTCTCTGCCGCAGGTTCTTGTATGGCTGCAGTAGCGAAAAAGTTGTATGGCAAAGAAAGATAGTTTATCCATTATTAACAAGTTTGAAAAAGGTTATGATTATAAAGGTTTAGAAATAGATTATTAATGTGGTTGTTGGGATCAAGTGGAAAAGAATATAGCTGTGTGGCGTGACGGCATAGAGCCACCACGTCGCCATGGGCCGCTTCGGGGTTCGAAGACGCTTTCCGCAATCAGGTGGCCTGTGAAATGCCTTCCTGCATTTGATAGCCAGGTCCGACTCGCACAGGGTTCTTTCATGACACGGTGCGAGAGAAAGCATCAAGAAACGGGTTACCTTCTACTAGTTCAACGTTTTCAGGCTACAAGACAACGACTCACACCGCTTGTTACCGCTTCAGCTGCTTGTCACAAAGAACGGTAGCATCTCGTTGGTTGCAATCTCATCTCGTTGGCCAATGCTTTCTGATTTCCTCGATACCTTTTTGGAAATAAGCGAGCAATATCAAGTAAGCATCCCCGATGGAATTGCAGTGATGCAAAAGCGTCGCGCGCTGTTTACCTTGCTCTATTTTTTTAGGGTCTTCGGGGGCTATTTCCTGTAATGTCACCGGATGGCATACAGTACTGCAAGGTGCTAAATGAATGATTCGTTAGTGGGAATTGCACAGAGGCCGCAGGGCTGACCAGCAAATCCGGAGAACTCGTACGAGTCCTTTGCCGTTAACCGCTTACAGCCACCCTAGGTAAGAAGTAATTAGACCTCCGCCGTTACTCAAACCATATTTGGGTTGCGGTAAGCCCTCAAGGTCCCACTCGGAATCGCAGTGCTCAATAATACCAACAATGCGATGCGGCCAATACAATGACTTCCCAGGGGCAGTCGATGTGCAGGTTAGTTATGTTATCCTTTCAGATGAGCATGTCTGCCAGGCAAAGCTAACTACGTTCCTGCCGTCTATGCGTCCTCTATAGCAGAGGATTTATTACAATCAGTACCAGAACAGCTCCCTGTTTCGTGAGCGGTGAATTCTTCCCAGTCCCTTTCTCCTAACTATAATTTTTTCACTTGCGCTTACCTCTACAGCCGACTTGACACCTCGTGGCGTCCCCCTGTATAGCATTGGGGCGTTATTGCAAGGGTAGCTCTGACACGCATGGTACGAATCAGGAGGGTCTGACTGAAAAAAAACTGGTAAAAAGCCGCAGATTCTTACCTTCTTTCCAGGATGATAACTTCTTTTTTGCTGGATCTGAGCAAGTTCGATCACTGAAAGGGGTAGAGAAAATTGTGGTCGGAAATGTTTTGCAAGAAGGGGATCTGAGGATTAGGTGGGCGCCGGTGCTGACTGGAGCTAAACGGGTTCTGAGCCTAAATCCTTAGCTTGTCTTCTTGGAGGAAAGACCATATAAACTGAATGTGGGAAGAAAAATCGTGACAGAATCGCCCGAAGCTCAAAGGTTAGGCAAGTGTATGTGTACTGAATGAATTCCGGGTGTGCGCAAACTATAGCAACTCAGAAGAATTTCCAAATCAGCAAATAAACCAACCCAGAAGGTGAAGCGGAAGCTTATTATTTAGGAATAAAGTTTATTTTGTTCAGATCTACCACTGTTAAAATGCCGCCCTTGAGCCCTAACAATAAGGGGAAGCAGAGACACGGCAATGTTGGATGAGGCTTCCTTGTTTTAAATCAGTTTACCTCTACCTAAGAGGGTCATCTGCTGGAAGACAAGGTAATTCTGGGAGCTGTGGAACAAGGCGTAAGCTGACACCGCTAAGCTTCGTGGAATTCCTTTTTGCTCCGGTACAGCTACGTTCCTCATTATACAGGTAGGAAAATGTGGAAATTGGGTGTATGTGTTGCCTACTTTCTGAACCTTTCTAAAAGTATGAGGTCTTCGGCCCGAGCTTTTCCCTAATCACTACAGAATATCTAGCAGAAGTCTGTCGTGATCATTCTTTGGGAACACTCTAGTAAATGTGAATGTTCCTATTTTGCTGGGTTTAGTGCGGGAGGATGCCGAGATACGATTGCTTTGAAAAGTGAGCGGGGGTGGAGGGTGAGGAAGAAACGGTCCCTGCCCTCGAGCTGAGTTTGGAGAAGGGATGTACAAGCTTACAACTTTTCTCAATGAGTGTTACCCATGTGGCCGTTTCAGCACTTTTTTGTCGAACGGAGTGTATAATAAGAGAGCAAAAGAACTTCTCGTGAAAGTTTTGAAATACCTGTCAAGTTGAAAAGTACGCCAAAACTGAGAGTTGTAATGCCTTTTGGTAGAAAGCAAAACAAAGATGCGAATCCTCTGCGTCTGTCAGCAGGAGTGAGCCATTTGCAGGAAACGCAGAAGAAGAAGAATACTGGGAATACTCTTACATCTTTCAGAAGACAATGAGTAGAATGAAGAAGTAACTCATAGCGCCGTCTGACGAGGAGTGGTGGAAAGCAGAAACTACGATGGTTAACGACAATTTCTATCTTGTCGCGAATCTGGTTGCAAGCAATGTGTGAGTCAGCTTTTTGAACTTTTCCAAAACTTTTGCACTATGTTGCTAAAATATAGATTGGAAGGCTTGATTGCCTCGGGCAAGAGCCGGCTCCGCTATCCGACCCCAGGACCGCGCGCTTTTAAGCAGGTGACTTGCCAATGTGCTACTTCCTCCCACCCTACTAAATGCACATCCAGTGATGTGCTAGACGTTGCCTGTACAACTGGAAGACTTTCAAGAAAGAGCAGCTTTAACTTTTTTCCAAGTAATTGAAACTTTGCCTTTGCCAACAATTAGGGAAGCAAATCCAAAGGTAGCAATCAAAGGCACGTCGATCGTTAAGTGCCCCACAGGAGCTGATCTCTTTGAGCAGATCGTAATCTTCCTTCACTCAGTAAAGATAACTATCGTGATTTTTTGTACAACCTCAGGTAAAGATAACTGTCGTGATTTTCTGTACAACCTCAGTCAATTGACAAAGCTGGAAGGAAGCCGCACCGCACCAAGTTGTCAATTCTTGAAGCTTACGGCTCAATTCTGTCGTCTGCGGTCTAGCTGCGCGGTTAGTCTCGCGCTCATTCTGATGACACTCAGCTACTTCAGTATTTTCTTCGCCGGCATTGCACAAACAGACTTGTGCCTAAAGCCCCGAATATACGTGTTCGACAGCCACTGTCCTAATGCATTCATATAACCATAGCAATATTCTACACGAGGTTAGCCGCGAGGCTAGCCCAACTCTATCCGGTTTCGCATGTCTCTTACTGTTAGTATCGGAGTGCAGCCCATGTAGTATTTCGTAGACGCACCCCATTTAACTTTATAAGTTATCCCTTTTGCATTCTACTTAAAGGCACTTTCCGCGATAAAATAAGGCTATGACCTTTCAAATGTGTCAGACGATCCGGAAGGAGATTGCGGAGGCTGCGCTACCTTTAGAAAGTGAAAATCGGCAAGAATTCCGCTTCAAGCTAACCAATTAGGCCCAAGGGCGCCCCTTAGGCCCATGCCGACCCCCACCGGCTGCTACTAGCTAGTAGCCACTATGCTATCTCTCTCCATTCCGAATGGTGAGAGTGAGGTGATACGATAAAAGAGCTGATATCTTTATGATAACGACGAGTGGAAATTCGTACAAACATGCGTTTTCTTCATTGCATGCATGTACAAGTTGGGGTCGATATGGAATCCTATTTAGGGCATTTCGGCTGTTTTTTTCTGCTGCTTTTCTCCGCTAATCAGATACCTAGCCCTTTTTCGTTCCTATGTGGGTTCCGTTACCCACAATCTGTGGTCGCGGGCTTTGCCTTTAACCCATTCGTGACAATGTCCGCCACTGGTGGTGGACACCGAAATGTCCACTTCGGACCATGTCCACCATATGTGGCGGACGGGCTTTTGATGAAATTTTTAGAAACAGTTCGAGTTCTTCGAGGAACTTTTCCCAGTGGTACAAGTCTTCATACCTTTGTTAATTTATGCAAATAGTGGACCAACGAGATCTTCAGATATAAGGGTCCCAGGCACGATTCAACTAGCAGCACCTGAGCCCAAAACCTCTAGAAAAATTTCTGCTGAAAAATTGCCGGTAGGGGTTACTCAGTATCACAACGTAATGTCCGTTTCTGGCACCGGCGGTGTTTGACGCCATTTGGCACCATTAGGCGCCAATTTGGCGCCACCACTTTTTTCATCAAAACCGGGGCGCCAGAATGGTGCCGCGCCAACTCACCACTACCTTTTTTCACCAAACTTCAGGAAAAGTTACATACTAGGGCTTTTTGTTGGTCTGGTCACGAATATGACGTTCACTACAGGTCCCAGCGCCAACTGGCGCCAATGGGCGCCAATTTGGTGCTATCACCTCTTCCACCCAAATTGATGGGAACTTGGATACTAGGGTTATTCGCTGTCCTTATTATTGATATGACATTCATTTTTAGCAGGAACGTTAGCGTAGGGCACAAGGGCTGTCAATGCGGTGCTGAGGCTGAGAAGGTCAACAGGTCGCCATGGCCATTCAAGCTGACCAGGAAAGGTCAACAGGTCAGCCTGGCCATTTGCAATGAGATGCACATCGTTGTACCCGTCTTGAGACGGTGAACTCAAAACTATCTTCAAAATTTGCGGAACGATTCTCTGAGCGGAGTTATGAGGTTTTTCTTTACTGTTTTTCTTCTTACGGGCGCTGGCACCGAAGCGTTGGCACCGGTAGCGCGACTCACAGCGCTCTTCGCGCAAAGCAGGTATCATATTCGTGTTCAGGGGGTCAAATAACCCCTAGGGACGCCACCTTAGCAAAATCTGAGCTTCTGACTCAACTTCGAAAAAACGGGGTATGGATAGTCATGGCTGACTGATAGCCAACAGCGATACTATGACTAGCATACTGGTGATGACTGGTCTTCGAACTGAAATAACTCTTCAGTCATGTCTTTTCGCAAACAACAGTACCTGGCTTACTTATTTGTGCCGTCTGCATCATTTTCTTGACTATCGGGAGGAAATCCCATTCCGAGACCAGTCATCGATGGTAGGTGAGCTCCAATCTGCTGCTATTACCCATGGAATAGCCCACATTTTCCAAGTGAGCTCGAAATATCAGATTCGGCTAGAAACTTGTCCCCAGGGGTAATTTAACCCGCTGAACATGAATATGATGGTATTTCATTGCAAAAACCCTTGTGACACGTGTTACGAGGGGTACAAGCAGAACACTCTTTCAGGCCACAATGGGTCTACACTTTCAAAAAAAACTGATTGCAGGTTCCCTTATAAGGCAGTGCAGGCGAGCAGAGATGTCAGAAGCTTTGTCGGCTATGTTCCTTGGACAAATGCAAAAAAGTCTGCCCCAGAACCGATCCTACGACGTCTCGCCTAAGAAACCCGCTCCCTACCCGTTGCGCTCTACTACCACGTTTCAGCATGACTCCATACATAAATGTAAAGACGCTTCCACGTTTCCTCGCGATAGCATGTGAAACGACCACGCGGGGATAAGACCCTCCATAACTCCGTCAGAGAATCGTTCCGCAAATTCTGAAGGTAGATTTGAGTTCACTGTCCCAAGACGCGTACAACGGTGTGCAGCTCATTGGAAATGGCCAGGCTGACCTGTTGACCTTTCCTGGTGAGATGCATATCGACGTGTACGTCTCGGGACGCTGAACTCAAATCTGCTTCCAAAATTTGCCGAACGATTCTCTATGAGGAGTTAGGGGGGGGGTGGTTCTAGCATAGCACTCGCCGATCCTCCTTTGCGTAGCTCAAGTTAAGTTCGAGTACAGACAGTCTCAAGTGGTCGATGGTGTAGTGGATAGGTAAGTTGCTTCATAGGCGGGAGGTCATGGGTTCGATTCCTTGACAGGTTGCACTTTTGCATTTTTTCGGAACATCTTCTGCGAGTTCAGAAAATACTTTTATCCGTTATTTTGTCAAGCTTGCTCTTACTTGCAGCAGGAAAAGACTCAAGTGCCGGCAATTGTGCTTCGCTTTCAAGACAGTGTTTACCCTTTACTGCCCAAATCACCCGAAATCAGGCCAGTTTTTGACCGACTTTTTTCTTCGTAAGCAGAATTGGCTGAAAAGTTGCCTACTAGGGTAGTCTGCCCTTCTGAACATGATTATCACATCCGCTCGGCACGAAACCTCACCCGTGCCACAGGCGCCAGCGCCAAAATACCCTAATCACCAAGTTCGCTGAAAACTTGTCAACTGGGGTAGTTTGACCTCCTGGACACAAATATCCCATTAGCTGAGCCCGGAAATGCCTGGCGCCGGCGCCAAAATACTCGAAATCACCAAAATCACTAAACTTTTCAATGGACCAGTTTGACCTGAGCATCACATCACATCACAGAGCATCACATCTGTGTGGGGCGTTGAGAATGTTTGGGATAGAGAAAAAGGGTAATGTGATTGCGCAACCTGCGTCTGCACCCCTCCCCTGAGATGAGGCCCTTTCTCTGCTAAGGCTGAGCCTTAGCAAAGGGAAGGATTTCTATGACAGGCAACCACATTTCTGCCAGTTTGCCCAACTGCCCTAGCACAGAGCCCTGCACGAAAGCGACTGGAGTCTGTGCTACACGGAGTCGGAACAAGCATGTGATGGGTCGCTTGTGGCGTATGCGTCAGGCGGTTTCAGACTGTACGGATGTGATATTCGTGTTTAGGGGTCAAACTACCCCAGTTGACAAGTTTTCAGCGAACTTGGTGATTCTAGGGTATTTTGGCGCTGGCGCCTGTGGCACGGGTGCTAGGAGGTTTCGTGCCGAGCGGATGTGATAATCATGTTCAGAAGGGCAGACTACCCTAGTAGGCAACTTTTCAGCCAATTCTGCTTACGAAGAAAAAATTCGGTCAAAAACTGGCCTGATTTCGGGTGATTTGGGCTGCCCCGAATTGAGCCAGTTTCTGACCGACTTTTTTCTCCGTGGACAGATTTGGCTCAAATGTTGTCTCCTGGGGTATTTTGACCTCCTGAATACGAATATGACATTCGCATAGCCCGAAACCTCCTGGCGCCCGCGCCACAGGCGCCGGTGATCTGGGGTGTTTGGCGCCAGCACCTGTAGCGCGGGCGGCAGGAGGTTTTGCGCCGAGCGGATGTGATATTCGTGATCAGGGGGTCAAACCACCCCTGGGAGCAAGTTTTCAGCGAATTTGGTGATTTCGACTATTTTGGCGCCGGCGCCCGTGGCGCGGGCGCCAGGAGGTTTCGGGTCAAGCGGATGCGATATTCGTGTTCAGCGGGTCGAACTACCCCTGGAGCCAAGTTTTCAGCAAATTCTGCCCACGGAGAAAAAAGTCGGTCAGGAACTGGCCTGATTTCGGATGACTGGGGCAGTAAAGGGTAAATAGTGCCGAAATTTTTACCCGGGGCACTGGTGTGACATGGAACGCGTCTAAGAGAAAACTGGCCTAACTTAGAGATGATGACGTTAGTACCGTCTCGAGTACTTCATGAATAGCGCTACAAAGTGATTGAAGTAGCCTTGATCGTTCGTGGTGCTTAGAAGGACCTCCAGGTTACGCAATAAGGCAGCTGACGGTTGGGTATTGACCTTTTGCGGCAACAGCGCTAGCGTAGCTGTCGTTCGTGCAGACGTAAGCGTAGTGTTGGCTTCCAGCGTACGGTTTTCGTCAGTCATGTTGGTTGCCAGCGCAGTGCCGTGAAGAGAAGGAGATGCATATCGATCTAGAACTTCCACCCAGCGTCACCAGCGGGACTACTTGCTGTCGTCATCGCTAGCGGCACGCGGCTAGCGTAGCGCCGAGCGTTTCTCCGCAGGCGTTCTTTCCACCACGCGTTTCTTGCTAGCGCGTTGCAGCGGCAGGGGAGTAGAGACTGATGGGAAGAAGCTGGAGGGTAGCAAAACGGGTCGGATCGATTGCGCGTCTTCCCACTCGCCTTAGTCCTCTAACCATGCACATCGCCTTCGTGCAAACACGCTACATATAGCCCGATCGCGCCCGCAATAGTCCTCACTTACGATTTCGTCATAGAGAGATTTTGCTCATTGATACGTTGAGTGCGTATCGGTATATACAGGACGGCTCAAAAGCAGTAGTCTTCATACTACTATGCACATCGCTTCTGCGTCTCCGACGGCCATATGGTCTCTACAATACACGTCGATTCCGCTTCTCTCACGGCCACATAGTCTCTACTCCCCTGCCGCTGCAAGCGCTAGCAAAACGCTGGTGAAACGCTGGAGAAACGCTGGCGTACGCTAGCGTACGCCAGCGTGCCGCTGGTGACGCTGGTGAAGCTAGATCGATATGCATCCTCTCTTCGGCACTGCCGCTGGCGTACGCTGAAAGCGCTACGCTACGCTGCGCGCTAGGCCCGCTACGGGGCTTACGGCTGCGCAGAAGTTATAACGTGCATGCCTAGAAAGATGCGCGTTTACCTCCGTAAGCCTAGATTCGGAGTCCAGTTTTTGGAAAGTCACTTTTTGTAGAAGTTTTTTGTCTGTGTTTTTTGGTTGTCTTTTCCGTAATCGGCTTTTCTTTGCATTGGATGATATATTAACTACTCGGAGATGCGAAAAAGCGATTTGTGAGCCAAGGGTTGCACAGAGACCGTAGAGAGGTGTGACCAGCAGGGGGCGATTTGGTTTGTGATGCTCTTGATGTTCTTTGTTTCTTGTTCCCTTTTCTTGCTTTTTTTTTCTTCTCTGGGGAATCACTCATCAGTTACTGTTTCATACTTAAACAGCATCTATCCATGACACTTTATCACGGGAACTGTCTTTGCACCACCACCATCTTCCATATGCGAAACAATGTCTACTTCACATACCCATCCTCCATTCCCTGTCCTCCATGCCGTTCTTTGGCAGATATTCGAAGAAGATGATTCTCTTTCAACAAGCCCTAATACACCCCTCATTGTCATCCCAAACCTTACACAACTTTCTCGGGATAAATAACAGTACGTTGATTTTTTTAGCTTTTTTCGAGCAAAATTTGTGCAAGTCGATTCACTTTGACAGGTAGAGTAAGAAAAATTTCATGTTTTCTATGAGAATGTTTGCTTTCAGTTTACTGATCATCGGCGCTATTCTTATTGTATTGCTATGTATTGTCACTGGAGGCATACTGTTTTACATGCATGTGAAGAGTAGAAGAACGAAACAAAGTAAGTTATTGCAGTGATTGCTGTTCTTTGCTGAATTCGGTGACGAACGAATTACACAAAGAAGGTCCGGGCTTCGATGTGCATCTATTAGGGGAAGGAAGAAGTTCCATTGAGAATGCTCTGATGTGCCTGCTGAAATGCGATGTGGATTGACCTGGAGCCTAGAGTTCCCTGAATTGTGTGGCACGTGCGTATGCGGCGTGGTCGCATATCGCTGGACAGCGCGGAATATCAACCGCTTGAGGAACAAAAAAAATTCGAAAACACAAGTGATCGATAGCGTGAGCAGTAGGAAATCACGACTGAATCTCAATAGGACAGTATGCGCAAATATGTATCAAATATTACTA